>UXSR01005374.1:0-34356 GCA_900604375.1 Mesocestoides corti | reverse complement strand
GTATCGTTTATGTAAACTCTTATGTACGTAACAAAGGTAATGCTAGAAGCGGCACAGAATTACGAAAAGGACAGCAGCTGCAACTACCCAAACAACTTAATGAGTGAGGGGAATTAGTTTAGATTAATAATGAAAGATGGCACATTACACTGCCCGGCTTCCGATTTCATGTGTATAATACTGCAGTCGATAAAAATAGGAGTAGTTTTCCCAGCAAAACTCACAAATTGATGCACAAAGTTATAATAACAAGAGCCAATAGGTGGGGCCACAAAGACAACAGAAGTTGTCATCAATATTATGACCTAAAATAACATAATTTGGAAACAATTTTTAGTTTTTGAGACAGCGCTGTTAGTCGCAGCCAAAGTTCTGCATATTTTGCAATAATAATATGCTGATTAAAGTCGTTGAAGTTATATCAAATACATTCATTACATAGAAAACATTATCATACTAAAAGATCCCATTTAATTAATACTGTCGTTTCCGTTGTTATGCAGTGCCATGTGTCAACAGCCGGTATGTTTTAAAAAATATCTGGATTCCTAGAAAAAAAACTCATCCAGCCACCTTTAATAAGAAGTTAGCATTGAACGACAGTTCATTCATGCTTTTGGATAGTGGTCAAAATAGATGAAAATCTGATGCAGCCAAGTCTTGTGAATATGGAAACTGCTGGCCTTCCCAGTTCAGGGTTTGGATGGTAGACCTTGCCTTGTGCAACTTGATGGCAATCAAAAGGTATAACTCCATTCTCGGTAGACATTTCTGGCCTGACAGTTTTTGTCGAATACATGTTTCGCATTACTCATTATGTGCTGTTGCCGTTTCCCCATATCTAACACAATTATTTAAATGTTGGTCTGATACTGGAATGAACTACACTGAATAAAATGTCCAGAAATGTATCAAAGTTGCCTATGTTCCTCAATCAGTTTGATTCATCGTAAACAGAATTTACATCGGCAATGAAAAATTCGTAAAAGCGATGGTAGTGCGAACATCACTGGAACAAAGTGGAACCACAGCTATTGCCTTTGATGATCATCGCGTTTTTCCTTTAATCTTTAGAATACTTAGAGCTTTCCAAAAGTTTACCACGGTTGCATTCAGTATTCAGTAGCTGTCCTTAACAAAAACATTTAGCATAAACTGGCTAGTGAATGAGCCCTTTTTCGTTGCACGAAAGTGTCTCTATATATGTCGCTAGTATACACATAGTCAATACAGTTTTACTGGGAGAAACTGAGCCTAACGATGACGCCGGAGTCACCAGTTGTCAAGGCCTCGATGTGAGAACTTAACGCGCACCGGGGCAAGCAGCATACTGAGGCACCAGCACAAAGAGGACGAGAAGGTCTGAGGCACCGAAGACAAGATAGTTTACCAGACTTCTCAGCACGGTGACCATGTGTGTTGCAATCCGCGTATCAAACACAAACTTATACAAAGGGAGGCCGCAGAAACTGTTCGTGGCTTAATTAATGGAGGTCAGATGATAGATGAGTGGGGGCCAAGTAATTACGTATGTATGGACAAGGTAAATGATAAACCAGGACAAACTTAAAAGATGATGGATGCAAAACTATTTATTGTATTATATACGCATTTCTAATAACCTGCTCCTTCTCTATCCTGGTAAAATCCTAAAAAAACAAAATCTATGCCTTATTATTGTGCACAAATATGGGCAAAAAGCTTGAGTTGTCGACTTGACAACTAGGAGTTTGGTGCTCGAGTTTGAACCAAAAAGTATCTTCGGGTTTCTAGATGCCTCCGTTCTGAAAACTCCAATTGCAGACCTTTAATTAAATAGGGTAAGCACGTGAAATGTGTGAGACTTGAATCTAAATAAATAAAAAAAGTTTAAAATTCCGAACAAAATTGGCCATTACTCCAGACAGAAATGGAATTCAGATGTAAAGAAAAATAAATTCAATGCATTTCTGTAAATGGGAATGCCTGAGGGTTTATGGACCAATCACGGAAATCCACTTGGGTCCCAAAAGGTAATTACTCGTGCGAATTATCGAGCATATTTTTGGATCTTTAGAGCTGTCAGTTTGCTATGTATCAGGATTGATAGTTGAGTGTCCTGTAGCGGTGGCAGCAAAATCTACTCTGCGATGCTTCATATGAATCCACCCTACACGGAGAGCAGTCGGTCTAAAAAGAATACTTTTTCACCGAAGGAATCAGCGATCTCCAAAGACTAAACAGCTCAAAACCTCTGGTTTAGCACATTTTTGAGCTAAATGGTAGTAATGTTCCTTGGTTAGTGCTATAACTTTCCTATCGATAACTAGTGCGGTTGATAAATTAACCGCACATGGTGGAGCCGAAGGTTTAGGCTCACTACTTTTCCATCTATCCCCATCTAGGGTCATCAAATCGGGTGAAAAGCGCCAATTTAAAATGTTAAAGTACTGATCACCTTGCAGTCAAAACGACTACTGCTGACCCAGGTCAATGATGAAATTTAAGATACCCGATCAACAGATTCCAAAATTAATCTTGGGACGATCGCTGCGAAAAATAACGCACCATTCCACTCACACTGATTAAAAAGCAAAAGTAACAGATCCAGGCCTTCCACGATTCAAACTCCTCAATTATGATCTATTAAAGCCTCAATTTATGATTTCGCAATACAGCATATCCTACCTGGTTGTCATTAAGTTTGAGTGAAACCACAAATTAGCATCTTTATTTCTGACGGGAATAGCCATCATTAGGATTTATGAAACCAACAAACAAGGCTAATCCAATGAATCAGGTCTAAGTGAAATAAAGGCCGCTCTGACGCAGTGTCCTTTTTAATACGTTGACACAAATTTTATCAGCGTACATTAGTGTAGAAGCAGATGAAGAGTCACGTATTTGCCTAATGCCAAATTGATACTAACCCAATGGGAGTGCCCTACGGCCCGTAATATGAGCGTAGATGGACCCTGGAGTTCTGGCCATGAGACTCAATCGTCAGATAGGTGAACCCGTTGATATTTGATGAACTATCCAGCCATTATTCGCAAAAGGCATTTAAATAAGTTTGGATCAAGCCTAGCAAGACTTCTTTGGGGTCCCTTTATATTAACCTTAATAATTTGCTCATTAAAAATTCGACAGAATTATCCACGAGACAAGAAGGGACAAGTTAGTTTAATCAACGAATTAGGTTAGTCACTAAATAAAAGAATTTCCAACTAATGCAGAGGAAAATGCACAATCAACTTCGAAGCAACACATCCTAAAATCTTTTGAATTGACTAATGACAATTAAAATGAACGAAACCGAACTACCAAGTCCTGGGTTATTTGCATTTACACTGGGTCCTGATGGTGACGGAACAGGTCCAAAGAGAGTGCCAAAAGTAATTGAGAACTTTAGGCTACGTAAAACTCTCTATTAAGTGAAATTGACTATACTTCTTCAGACAAATGCCAATGCTTAGAACAGTCGTTCAATAAGTGGTAGGGGCATTGACGCGCCTAAGCGTCAGCTCTCCAGCTTCAGAGTTTTCTTGATAAGTAAATAGAACAACTGAAGTATCATTAGAAGTCTATTGACACAATTTGTGGAGCAGCAAAACTGTTTTGCAGGAAATTGGGATAGACAAAAGGACGTTGTGGTAAATCGAAGCTACTAAGATCCTAGATGTGGCAAGTTCCCTCAAAGATAAAAAAGCGAAGTCAAGGAAAACAAGAGGTCAGGAGAACATTTAATGCCCATTATTTATACAATATGTGACCAATCGAAAAACGCCACAGTAATTCAAAAGGAATTTTCGAAAACTCTGGCCTATCTTAGAACGGTTGTTGTTAGACTACGTACCCTATTGATTTAAAATACAGGTGACAAAGCGACCAATTCTAGCGGCAAATCAACCGTCTCGGATTTAGCACTCACACTGCATTTAGAAGGAAATAGAAAACACTTCAGGAGCAATTTGTCAAACTCCATGGAAATCTTTCTACTAGATAGTTGAAATCGATGGGCCAGGAGGCTTGAAACGTAGGACAAACTAGCAGTTGTATAAAGGAGCACACATTTGAGGTTCTGACGATTGAATTAGGCCAGAGAGATTGGAGGGTTTGGTGGTTCAGGGAATTCACCAACAGCCTCCCAGTAGTTGTTGAGGCGGCGATAAATAAACAATATTTGGTGAATACGATCCTCCAACTTGGTTAACTTAACACCCAAGTCGATGAGGGTCGGTGCTCCGGATAGTTTGTCCGTGGTGCTGTCATGTTCCAGCCGCTCGAAGCACATGCTGGGATTCACACGAGAAAAGTACTCGTTCGCGTAGACGCGGGCCCTAAAAAAATTATTTACAAACATAACTCTTGGTGAGACCTGGATAAATGGGACTTTTAAATACCATTGGTTCACATGACTGGAATCTACATCCATCCAGAATCTAAACCAACATGGGAACGGGCAAGAAAACTCTATTTTAAAACTGATCAACTGGCAAAGCGGCTTTCGGGATATTGTGGAAGCTCACACAGGTAGGCCTCGAAACAAATGCGACCGTGAAAACTCAGGAGTCAACGATTTTCGAAATGGACTCAGTGATTTGCGGGAGGTTTAAAAGGATTTCTATTTAAAAAAAAGACTTGGTTGTTTTCCTGTCCAGTTAAAAGACAACGAGGTATGGCGCCAGGCAAAGAACGGGAACACACATTGAAGAGACGTGTTGACGAAATTTATTGTAGACAACCTCAACACCGACATGCATGTAGACTAATTAACTCTTGACAGTGACTTAACAAACGCCACATAGGTACTAAAGTTGGAACCTTAAAATGATTTACTTGCAGGAACAAACAACTCTTTTAATCCCAATTATAGTGATGCAATCTTTACGCGCAATTTTAGGCACAGATGAAACTTCAACAACCAACCCTCACTTATCTGGCTGCAACGAACAAAATGAAATCGTGATTAGCATTGTCCTGAGTGAAATGTAAAAGCCCCACGTGGAATAAAAACAACCGGCTGAATAAATTACAAAAATCAGCGCGCGGTATTTGCAGTAACATGCGGAATGCTCGCAAGGCAAAAAATAGTGCAAGAACGAAGTATCGGCTGCAAGACGGTAAGAGCCCAAGACTAATGACCTCCTCTAATTAGTGTAAAGCATGAAAAGTTACCAACCTTTCTAGATCATGACCAAAGCACGAACGAGTGTTTTAGCCAGTATAAACTTCTGGATAGTGACATACGGTACTTAAAACATAGGGACTGAAAAATTGCGCTACAGAAACCTCCGAGTTAAGGAAGATAAGTATAAGGGTTCACTAATCGACACGGAACACACACGTTAAGGGGAGTGTTATCACTGGCTTTACGTGTTTTTTTTAGATGAACGGATAGCATTTACAGACTAGAATATTTTTGCTGGAATTAGTCTCTCCACACTTGATAATCCATGAAAATGGGGCTTTGGGTGTCAGGGATTTGAAAGTTCATTCTAAATAGGCGCAAATACTTGTTACTTACTGTGAGAAATTCTACATGGTCACAGACCTAACCAACACGCAGAGCATGCAATACCAATGCGATGGAGCCTTGACGACATCACTGCATCGTCGATAAATAAAACACATGAGCGCACGATTTTGGTGAATCAAACGGACTGTAGTGGACTGACAGCCACCTCGCATGAGTGTGCGTGTATGAGGGCCCGAGTGGACCAATGACTTACCCCTTTTGTTATTGGCCCCTGTCAGTATTCACCTGTTGCGCACGCGTACTCATACGCACACAAAGCCACTTGGCTGGTGTGATATTAATAAACGGTTGTGTTCTCTGTCGTCGCTTTTCCCCCTTTCCTCGGGTAGCTACGAGTTGTTAACAAGAGGGTTGTAAGGTAGTGCTGAGTCTCTAGCCGCTACATTTGGTGATCCCGACGTGATGAAATCCGGCTACTACACACCAGCCAAGTGGCTTTGTGGGCGTATGAGTACGCGTGAGTAGCAGACGAATGCTGACAAAGGGCAATAACAAAAGGGGTGACCCATTGTTCCACTCGGGCCCTAATGCACGCACGCACACTCACGCGAGGTGGCTGTCAGTAGTCTACCACAGGACTACTCTTTCTTTGGATAAAAAAAACAACGGATGCGCTGAGACTTACAGGAACCAAGGATCAAATTTGCCGATGGTGAGTTCCCGTGGCAAGTAACGGCAATTGAATATGATCCACTTGACCAAGTCGTCCAAGCGGTAACGATGAGGGCCGACGGCTTCGTAGATCTTACCTGGGCTGTCGGCAGCAGTGAGACTGTTCAAGATGCCTCTGGCTAAGTCGCCAACATAGACCGGCTGCTTAATGGTCTTTTGACCGCGCTCCCACAAGCAGAGGCGCAGTCTGCTTCCGTACGAAGAACGGCGCTCTGCCCAGGAAAAAACAACGTGATATTCACAAGGTTACGAAGCCGCGCATTAGACTTGGTACCAAGTCGTATTTGTTAAGGTGTGGACGGAGCCATTACAAGACTAGAAGAATTTATTAGGGTAAATAAAACAAAAATGGAGACAGTTTACGTCAAGAAGATTTAACGTATGCAACTTTAAGAAAGAGTTTCTTTATTTTTGGAAGTCATGTGTTCTTCTCCTAGCCACTTTTGTGAGTCCTTTCAATGATTACCGCATACAAAACGCCGTTTCCGGCGATCATCGCATACCACGAAACCCCAAAATCGTGTCTTGAAGCAGAAACAGGAAACGTAACTAATAATGAGGAAACAAGCAAAGTGCAGAAAAAAAACCCTTCACCAACTACAAAAGGACAATTGAGAATAATGGACTGTGCACAAATCATTGTATGTAACACAGAAAAGTAGTTGTAACGTACGTAAAGTAATCAAGTTAAGAGAAAGAATATTACGAAAAAATTCAAGTAAAGAAAACAAAGGACACGAAACCAACAATTCAGTTGACGTATTAAACACCGCCGTTCAGGGAAATTGATTTAGATTGTGATGAGATGTTGATGTTGCCGTATTGTCATTTAGTTATTCTATTTGCTGTCTGGCCCTACGAGTTCCAACGAAGACTAAGATCGTCAACCAGCTTTGCCAATCTCTGCGACAACTGCGTTGAATTGTTCCCAAAAAAGACACAAAACGAGTGGCACGTATTGAAGACTAAGACCAAATATTCAAGCTAACATCCCAAAAGATCAGATGCTCGACATTTTTTGGTTACCTATGTCAAAGAAGCCACATTAGAAGAAAACAAACGAAAACGGGTCAGTCAATACCCTAAGGTGGTTGCAGATGCGGATGACAGACGTAACTCTCGATTGGCCGGAAAGGCGCCGTTACACTATTCATGACAGAAAAGTGTTGGAAAGTCAGCGATCCCAGAGACTTTGTTGGCATTTGTAATTGTTTCCATTTTTTTTTGAAAATTAGCACTATTTCTGAATTCATATCAACTGCCCCCTTCCACCTAGCTCTCACTTAACCCGTTTTCAGGGTACCTCAGAGTATGTATAAGTGGGCGCACTGGAAGTGCAGACTTGGCCTTTGACAGCAAACGCTCCTTCCCAGAGACCCTGTTTCTGTCTCAGCAATAGTAGAGCTGGTACCTGTGTTAACCAGGGGCTTTGTCGTACGAATTTCTCTGAGCCGGTAAACATAACAATTAAACGATGTCTATTGAGAATTGTAGAACGTAAACTCAGGTGTCGTGACGCTCTCGATTAGAAGCAATCCGATGTGGTCAGTACAGATCGGACATGCTCGACCTCCGAGGAGGTGTCCAAAATATTGTTTGGCAAGATAAATAGCCAACAGCTCATAACCAAGGGTACTGTAATATCCTTGGGTAACGTAGAATTTCGCTAAGAAATGTGTGAGGGAACTGTACCGTTCAGTTTACGGTCGGCTGCAAAACGTTACCTACCGTTGAAAGTGGAGCGTCGAGTAACTGGGACGGAATGGCTCCTGATCGATGATACATGAGAACCTCTACTGTTGGAGGAAAAACCTCGCGCCACATCTGTCATGCGCGGTAGTTAATAAGCTTTGGGTTTGTCAGAGAAAGGAACCTACCTCTGAGCTAAATGACTATCAAATATCTTCTTAGATGGCGAAAGTCTTTTTTAGATGGCAGAATCTAAAACGGTAACCTAGGAATCACATTTCCAAAAGACCGATAATGAATTTGGACAGATTGCTAATGAAAGAGCACTTGCTTAAGCGTTGGGAAACTGCATCGAGGTGTTCCTTATTTTACAAACGAAGACGTCATGAATCTATGAAAATACAAAGTCCAGTCAAGTTAACAAGAGCGGCTTGAGACGACGGAAGACATGGGATGCATTCGGTAATCTCAAGGCAATTCAACTACATTGGAACGATGTGTAGTATTTCCATAACCGTTTTTGATACACACGATGGTTCCATGAATCAGATAATAGGTTCGTATCAAAAATAAGTCGGAAAACAATTCGTCATGGCTGGATCAGATGTCATATAAAACAGAATTTAAGATTTAATAACCACCGCAGTCACTATTCACCTACCGTTTCTTGCAACCACCCGAAGTGCTGATTAACAGTGTTTGATTGCCACACTCTCAAGTTATAGTAAGTGGTTGAATTCGTGCTTAGTCGTGGAGTTTGTTGAGATAAGGTGGCATGAGAAAGCTTTGTTGGAACGACCATTCACGTAGCAAGTTCAGGTATGGGCTATTGACCATTTTTACGATCTCGACATCCCACTTGCCAGGGGTCTTCGCAACGGACATTTGGTGGTGAGGCTGGTTAGAGGATCAAGTAATTGAAGACTGTTAAGTTTGACAAAGAAAATTGAAATGGTCGAGAAAATAGGCGCGACCGCAAACACCAAACGAAATTGACATTGGAAATCAGAGCTGAAAGCTCGCAAGTTCTGTCAGTAGGTTATAATGATCAACCTAATAGCAATAAAGGCAGAACGAATGTTCTTCGTTAAGTGAGGGAGGAATAATTGTTATATGGGGGCAGGAATCGAATCTGACCCGAATTCGGGCTATTAAGGCGGATAATCGTTTTTCCGTCGGCAATAGTCATCTCTACCATCAGATACCCCAGCTTTCCAACAACTTGACGTTAGCGTGCGGCTTAAGCAAGAATACGCGTTCCTATAGTGGATGGCTTTACTACCAGAGGTTTGATGGCACAAGAGTAGGTAGAGCTGGATTGCTGGTCAGATCCTCAATCAAACTTCGGAATCGTATGTTTGTCTGGTTGCTTCTTGGATAAGACGTCATATCCGCAAACTGAATGATATAATTGGAATGTTGG
Organism: Mesocestoides corti; assembly: GCA_900604375.1. Lineage (NCBI taxonomy): Eukaryota > Metazoa > Platyhelminthes > Cestoda > Cyclophyllidea > Mesocestoididae > Mesocestoides > Mesocestoides corti. The sequence continues at coordinate 25,054 of UXSR01005374.1, read as the reverse complement.
GACTAGTACTTGCACGCGTCAAGTCGAAAATTTGTTGAGGCAGGATATAATGGGAAGTATCCAAATGAATAGTCATAAAATGCATTATAAACATCTCATTTAAGAGTACTGGTCGCCAGCTCACTGAGGGTCCTTACTTCGTTTATTAATATTATCGTTACATGCATGGTGTGTTACCAATCAAATACACCGTCACGATAGAATATCTTCTTCCATGGACTACAACGTGTTACTTGAGATAAATATTCCGACTTCGTATTAAGGGTCATAATACAAGGCAGCACAGGAAAGTGACACCCATGTTTTGCATATGCAATTCCCATTGACAATAAAACCACCCCAGCGATACTTCTTACCTCTAGCCCCGTAGTAGCAGAGAAAGGTGTCCGAGTTGCCCCAGATGTCGGCAGGGCGAAAGATAATGGCATCAGGACGCTCACGTAGGACAGCTTTCTCCCCTAGAGCTTTTGTGCGACGAAACTCTGACGGTCTCCAAACGAATTTCTCTGGATTCTCGTTTTGCGAGAGGGCGGAGATGTGTACAAAACGCTCGACACCCACATCTTTTGACAGACGAGCAATACGGGCCGCTCCCTCCAAATTGACAGCCTCTTGAGTGAAGTTGTGGGTAGCATTCATTTTACCAATGCAGTTAATAGCAACGTTGCTGAACCGCATCGCCTTTTTGATAGCATCTTCATCTTCCAAATGAAAAGGCTATAATGTCAAATGTTGTGTATCATACTTCCTAAAGATAAAGTACTGGCAAAGATCTAAGGGATTCTTGGGACTCTGCATTGTTTCAATTAGATCAAAATTTCGCTACTTGACGTATTGAAAAATAGTCATGAAACATTACCGTAGAGCTAGTAGGGCACAGAATTTAAGTTTCTTTTATTTGCAGTGTACCGCTGAAAAAAAATAAACACGTAAAACATACTCGGCTTATGAGCGGATTAAACCATTCCGATGGTCCTAAATTGGACCATAAACACGTTACACTTACACGTTGTCTTCACGTAGAAAGGAAAAAAAATTCTACCACATTTAAATTAGTAGGTCTGCTTTCATAAGTTAAATAAATTAATGACTTAGAATAGAGCAGACTCGTAAAAGATAGTCCAATAGGACTAGAAATTGCCATTACTTGTACTTAAGTCAGTAGTCGAATAACATGAAGTCACTTGCATAGACCTACCAGGAGCAATCACAAAACGAGAGGGGCAAAGATCAGAACCGAAATAAACAACAAAATAATGCAAAACTTGACTTAATAAATCCAAAGAAACTTTGTTTGTGTGGATATAATACGTTCGATCAGTTGAAATACGTTGCAATTACGATAGAGTAGAGCTTAGTATTCTGATGAAACAAACTTACACAAAATAGAATTTGACCTAAGTCACCCATGACCTTGAGGTCTCGGACGAAATAGGGATCACTGCGGTAGGGGACGATTACCTGGGCACCCATTCGACCCAAGTGAGTAACAATGTGCTTGCCCAGGTAGCCAGAAGCGCCGAAAACTGTCACAATTAATCCGTTGAACGAAGAGCGCCCACCGGTACCACGCTTCAAATTAGTCAGTGAAATTGGTTCTGATGCATAATTCCGGCAACGCAGACGAAAGAACGGAGCTGCGATAGACGATGCAGTCACAACTTAAAGGGAAATTTCACTTTCGATTAACACTAAGTACATGACTAAAATGAAGAGACTAGGAAGCACACACATATGTTTGGGTTGCTAAAGGAAGTCCGCTACTGAATGAAACCTACAATCTAGTCAAAATAAATAATAAAATGAGTTGGCATTACGATAAGAAAGTTGACAACTGTCTGTATCACGAGCGAAGTCGGTTGTCTCAAACCCAGAGCACAACTTTCGAATGGTGCTAAAACAGTGCAAATATTTATCACGATCTAACGTTCATGTAAATATTAAGAGTTCTGATATTACAGATCACCTGGATGGCCGTAAAAACATTGCACAATGCATAATGATAATGAACACGGAAAATCGAGATCCTACCAAATAAATGCGAGGTTAGAAAGGCAGCAAAAAATCACCACCAGTCCGCGATAGTTTATAAGTTCGTTTTTTAAAAATTAAATGAGAGCAAATGCCCCCCTGCGGGAGTACATTGCAACGAGCATAACAAATATGAACAAGTGGAATTAAAAATCGAGTTGGTCAGGTACAAAAAAGAGGCGAAACTTGGTATGCAAACAGCAAGACCAAAATTTAACAAAACTAATAAGTTTTCGACAAACACTTACCACGCCACGCAGATTCACTTAAAACTGAAAAGCCAATGCGATTAAGGGCCATAACCGACCAGCTCTTAGCACACCCAAAATCAAAGACCGCGCAAGAACGGTCGCACAAAAAAAGGAAAAGATTCAGTTCATTCATTCTTTTTAACTTAGTCAATTCATTACACGTACTTTAGCTGTTTTCAAAAAAATCAGTGTATTTTTTTGATTTTAATAAGTTTTTTTTGGGATTGGATGCAGTAATGAGTGGAATTAAGAATTCAAGCAATGCTACAAGTTGGGTTTTTAAGATCTACGCTTAAATTTACCTTTTGCGCAATGTTATTTGCTGAAATTCACGTCTTCATCCATATCTAATCAGCTTGGCGCAACCTCTCACTTGTATCAAAAATTTCTATAGATATTAAAAGCGCAGCCAATGTAATGAATCCATATTCTTAAGGAAGAGAAGATATCAGAATAAATAAAACATTAAGACATTGTTAACTAAAAAGACACATATATATATTCATTTATTAGTGCAGCAAGAGTTCTAAAAAATTGATTATGCTATAAAAGTCACTCAGCACATAAATCCAAGTTTGCAAATAAATTAAACCAAAAAGAATATTGTTTGGCAATAATTATATTCAGTGCTTAATTTTGCTATCTGCATAATTGTCCAGAAACTGATACGTATTTTTAAACTAGATATTTGATCAGAAATTTGATTGTTTCTAGGTTGAATTGTGTGTGCACACTCGTTAACACTTTTAGTGTGTGATGACAACCTGTGTCCATAGATTGTTTCTTATCTAAAATGGTAATTAGTTGTAAATGCTTTTGGTTAAAGTATAGGTGCTACATTTTTAGCTGACTTTTGTAGTGCTGACTTAGTTTATGTATGTGGGAAGGCATTGTCGATATCGCAGTCTTCGAATTTGTATAGAAACCCGATGGTTATTATGTTCACAAATCAGTACTTTCGTACCGCTTGAGCACACTTCGCGGACGGAAATGGTTGGAAATATTGTTCAGAGAGTCTGTGTTTTGTATAATTAATTATCCCAAGGTGGCTATTGATCTTTAGTTTTCTTGAATGCACCTGATGATTTTGAAGGCATTTTTGAGTCGCTGTTGCAGTTTTGATACACTTTTGCATTGCTCGAGCATCATGGTTTGCTGATATCCGTTATTTAATATTTCGCTGAGTACAATTTAATATATTAAACTTCTCTAGGCCTTTACTCAATGCCACCAGACATTTTATTTCGTTGTTTGTTTTTAAAAGCATATCCTACAATTTTAGGTGAACTTGAGAAAAATCTTAATGGAGTTTCTCATTTTGTGTCTTTTGCTTATATTGTTTTTACCGTGTCGACTTATAGGACGAAATATCACTCTTGTTATCTTATTGAAAGCCAAATAAGGCTTATTGGTATTAATGCATTGTAAAAGAAATCAAAATCCTGAACTCTCCATGTATTGATTATTTTTTGCCTGTTTGATGGATTCTTATTATCGGTTTTACAGGCCTATTCATGTGTCTTTTTGGCACTGTTGCTATGGCCTGTGATTAACTTTTCATGAGGTCTACCACGTTAATCTATTTAGTTGCTCCGCGTTTTTGTACTCTTCTGTTAGGGCGCAAATCCTTCTCATCTTGAAAAAAAGATAGGCAAAGACCAGTTTCCTACCAATGAGCATTATTACGGCCTAGTAAACGTAAGTGTCTCCTTTATTTTGTTGAATTGTTTAGTTTGGCAACACCTGTTACTGCAATTCTGTCCTTCAAGCACTTTTCTTTTGCAAACCATTTCGCAACAGAGTTCTACTTTACCGACAACAAAGCAAGGGTCAAAAAAAGGAGACCCTGCTTAGTTGTCTGGCCGATCTTTTCTTCGCAGTTAGTACAAAGAAGAAGAAAGTCGGTCAAATTCCACCCAAAAAATTTGTGCAAAGGCTCAAACGAGAAAATGGTAATTCTTTTATTGAATCGCAATAATTTGATTTAGTGCTGTTTGATAATTATCTTCCCCAGGACGCTCATGAATTCCTAAACTACCTCCTTAATCAAATTGCAGATATCCTTCAAGGTAAAGGTGATTTTGTTTGTTGTAATATTACTAGCTGAAAACGCAAGCGAGGAGGCGAACAAAAAGCCAGGTGCTGCAGACACTGAATGTGCCGCTTCAGTAAATGCGCGCACGTGGATTCATGAAATTTTTCAGGGTACACTGACGAACGAGACAAGATGCCTGAATTGTGAGACCGTGCGGACAAAGGATGAAGATTTCTTAGATCTGTCTGTGGATATAAAGCAGTACACGAGCATCACAAATTGCCTGCAGTGCTTCTCAAATACTGAAACCATTCAATCGGAAAATAAGTATTACTGTGAGGTGTGTCGGTGCAAGCAAGAAGCCCAGAAAAGGTATGATGTTCTCAAATACACTAATCTTCCTATACGTCCAATTAAAACCAACTAAAAAATCCCATTTATGAAGTTCTTAAGTGAGTAAGAATTTGTTCATTAAAGTCTCGCTAATACCAGATGTATTGCTCTAATTATACTGCCTTGCCTCTTTAATCGCAATACTGACTAATAATGCAGACGACAACCACCAGTAAACCAATTATACCACGGAATTAGCTCTGTCCTTTATTAAAATGCTTACTAGTTTTCATTTTTGTCTAGTAATCGGTGTTATAACGAAAAATATACTTATTTTACGTTAACCTGTTGTAGCTATATTGCCTGATGGTCATTAACCCTGTCATTATGAGGGTTAAGAAGGAATCATGTTGGTTTTTTCGGCTTATCTATCTGCAAAATCTTGAGGCAAGTGTGTCGTGCTAACAAGTTACTAAAGTATTAGATCGTGTTCTCATTAGTATTTAAAAGCTTTTTATTAAAGATTGGAACAGGGTTCCTGAAATCGAACGTTTTCATTAAGGTTTAGATCATTCTTGTGGGAGTAGCTAAAAAAAGCAATTGTATGGGTTGTTTACTATAAACTGATTTGCTGTTGGATAGAGATGTCTTGGGATGACGGTTTCGGCCATTCATCGTGGGGAAAAAATTGCATAATGTTTGCATCAGCGGCACCGTCAAACTAGAATTTGCAGTGAGGTGTCTGGCTACTATGTCTATAAGTAAATTTTTACTAAAATATCTCTCGATTCCGCATTGCTTATTGACAAAGCTTATTTCTGCGTACTTATACACGACTTCGTCTGCAGATTTGATGTTTCCCCAAACCGATGTAAGGTACTCCAAATTGCCTGAATTAGTACGGGAGTTTTGTATTTGTGGTGGCCTTCTTCTGCATAGGTCTTGCTTTTTTATACGTTTTCTTGTTTTACCTAACATTGAGTCAAAACCTTCTTTGTATACAAAAGGAGCAAAGCTTATTTGGTTTATTATGCCTTTACAGCCTTTTCTTAGCACTTGGTAAATAAATAAATAAGGCTTTCTTCGGCGAACAGTGTATGTTGGCAAATCCGATGGTTACCACACGTTAGTCTTAGTGGGTGTTTTTTTCTTCGTTATCCTAATAGAATGCGAGTAAAGCGGTTACCCGAACTTCTGGCACTGCATCTCAAGAGGTTCAAATACTCAGAAAATGCTAATCGTTTCATCAAGCTATCGTACTACGTCCCATTTCCCCAGGAACTCCGTCTCTTTAACACCGTGAGTTTCTTTAAGTGTTATATGGTGTATCTAAGCCCAATAAGAAGAGTTATACCGTTTTTAAGAGAAAAAAAGTTCGAAAATCGTACTTAAAATAATCTCTTAATGCTTTTTTCTACATTATCTTAGCTGTTTTGTCTTTCGCACTTACCTAACTTTCACCAGAACAAATTATTAAAAAAAAATACAAAGAACTGCAGTGTTTTAACATAAACAAATTAAAATGCTTCAGTTGTTTTCAGCCTTATTATCTCCTTTAGTCGACACCTCCTCACGCATTTTATTGATATTTGCCGCGAAAGAATTGGTTGTGACTCTTACCTTCGAACAACCTAGGGATTACTGTAAATTGTTTAATTCATCTAGTTTTCTCGAAAAGTGACTTGGACTATACCACTAAAAACTAGTGCCTGCTTTTTATGGCCAGACATCAGGCGATTCATTGAAGAATTGTATGTAATTTATTGCAATATCAATGGTTATCAACTCGGTCGACTCACTGTTTTGGGTTAAATTAATGCAACCGTTTAATGCTACTGGTCATTCTTCAAAATGAACTGCTATTTGAGTGATTCTATGGATAGCTATAACGGAAACCCAGTCGTTACTCGAGTTTGTGCATCTTATGTTTTTTTTTCATGGCAAATTTGCAAATGGACACGATTTTGTTGATTTACAAGGGCGACCTATTACAGTTGCATAAAGCAATTTTTGGTCTTGTTAGCCTTCTGAACCTTAAAGGTGTATCGATTCAAGAAAATTCTTATCACTTTTGTGGCCTAGTTTAAACTCGTTGTCATCGCAAAGTTAGTTTGTTTTTTGTTATGCTGTGACTCACTTTTGTGGCCTCTATTTTGAGCCTCAGTACTAGGGCAATAAATAACTGTTTCTTTGATAAAGGATGTTTATAAAAATGTAAAAAAATCTAATGACATCCATATCTTAAGCACATTGTTCTGGAGAAATTCGAAAGGTCTCTGGGATTTATGCTTGTTCACAATGGGTTGATTTGACCAGTCGTTTTAGCACACTAAGTTTGTCCAGAATTCTAATTCACCCAAACTTCTTTACCTCACAGTATAAATTGATTCTTCCTAGACGATTTCTCACTTAAATTAGCTATTTTTGGCATCAACAGTATGGGATGCTCCTTTTCCCGTCATAAGTCGTGTCTCTTATCCTTATGTAAACATTCATGCAATTTTTGTGTTCTTGTCTACTACCCGCTAGACAGTTTTCTTTTTTGACTTGAATTCACTCTTGATTGTGCTATTAGGGCAATGCGTTTCAAGTTTATTTATATGATTAGTTCGGGAGATGTATTCCCGGAATCCTGTGGTTATTGAGCTTCTTCGGTGTGCTTTAAGTGACACTTATTTCACAGTAGTGGCTTCCTATGAGAAGGAACCACAACACGTTTAAATGTTTGAAACTTCTCATATTTTATAAACTGATTGTTTTAGTCAGATGACGCAACCAATCCCGATCAACTGTACGAGCTAATGGCTGTAGTAGTTCATTCGGGCTCAGGACTTAACCGTGGTCACTATATCAGTTTGGTCAAATCCGATGGCATTTGGCTCCTATTTGACGATGAATACGTTGACGTAAGTTCTGTTTCGCCCTTACACTATTTCTGTTTGCGAAAATGTCTTGGCCGATTCAATCAATTTCAACACCCTTTTAGACAGATTCGAGTAAAAGCGTCCGAGTATTTACCTTTGCAAGTCTCAAATTTTGTCATTATTTGTCATCCAAGAGTCAAATGAGCCTATATATGTCGTTAAATTCCATCTGTATAAAAAGGTCGAGTTACAGGTCAAGTGTCGTGGTTATTGTAGCCATAGTATTGACACTTTTAGTACGAACAAACTGTTAACACCATTAAAGCCCAAAATTGTCTTTAAAATGAAAATTTTGGGAATATGTATGTGCTCTTTTATGTTATTTCGAAATTACTAACTGTTGTCTCGTATTATCCCTTCAAAAATTGATGCGACTTACACAAAATATTTCTCTAATTCTGATTTTGAGAACTTGTCCAAAGTTAGCTCTATAGCCTTCCTTTGATTGCTTAGCTAATCTCACTTCAAGCAACAAGAAATTGTTTGCTTCTTCATAAATATATCGCGTTAGGGATTGTGGAGTATTATTTAGTGCTTTTTTCTGGAAATTTGGAATCATTTTCGAATTAAGTCAGTGCCAAAAAGCTTGGTCCGCATCGCATTTGACAACAACGAAGGTACATTTTAGCATTTACATAAAGGTAACATTGTTGTGATTCGGTATGACGACAAACAATTTCTTCACTTGTGACTGTTAACACGCAAAAACATTGGAGTGATATACTCTGTGCACTTATGGTTGGATAAACCTCGGTGAAATTTTCCCCACACTCACCAAGGAAATAAATGTCCATTGCATGCAATCTGCTTGATTCCGTTGGTGTTTGGATGGGGTGTTTTGTCCCGTCACCAAATGTTCTAATTACGTATTTATTTCAAAGTGGTAACCAGGTTGATTAATTCATTCAACGTCTTAATTAAAAAACTTAACCATTTTCGGGCACAAAAATCAATGCCTTTCCGTAGCGATGACACGATCTTATTAGCTGCAACTATTGGATACAGCATTACAGTCAGTACTATTTAATTTATGGGCAAAAATATCTCGAAGGTCAACATGGTTTATGTTTTTTTTTTCATCTAAGGTGTCCAACTAATTTGTATTACTTTGTTTTTTATTGTAAGATTCAGTGATCTAGGATCGCTCATGCTAACTACGCGTTTCTCAAAAAACTAATGTTGCTCCTCGTTATCTCTTAGGTGTAGCGCTTAGTCCCTGGCCATCTGTAGATGTCCTCATTTGTAGCATCCATTACTCAATGCTTAGCGCTTTACGACTAAACATCCCTGGTGGCGATCAGCACGTTTTAGCGGACTGTATCCAAGCAAGTTTGCGGCGTCATAATCAGCATGAGCGAACTTGGATTCAATCGATTCTTTATTTTTGTTTACGCCCCACGCAGTGACTTTCATTCCGTGACTTAAATGTTAGTCGTCCACACTTCGGCTGAAGCCTCGTCACCCAAAGGGAGTAGCTTGAGCAGTTCAGCCCCCATTGTTTTGGTCTTCTTGTTCTGTCCTGAACAGGTTACTTATGTGTAGGTCCACTTTGTGGTGCCAGTCCATTATCGGTAATTCGGGCTCGGTTATCAATCTCTTTACTATGAAACAAAGACTGAAAATTTTAATTGCCACTTTATAAAGACGGATTTAGCATGGTCCATCAGGTCGTTTTAAGCCATGCATTTCGGTGTACTTTTTGCGTGACGTGGAAGTCCGCTTTCTCACATAGTTTCATTACCGAATTGAGGACCGACGGACTTGCATAACCACGCACTTCCCAAATAAAAACCCGAAGGGTAAAATCAATCCGTTCCATTCAGATAACAACAGAATCTAATGAGTCTGTGTGCCATTCAAGTGTGCACAAGCCTACGGACCTGTGCGTGAAGTGGTATCGGGTCGCAGAGTGGAGGCTAGGGCAAAATGCTGGCTAATTAACCACTTGGTTGAGATTTACTGTGCCGTCCCATCACAATCTAACCTTACTGAATTCCTTTTGACGTCTTATAGAAAATTGACCCGGCAAACATTTGTGATTTTTTCGGAACAACGTCCGATGCCTCAAAGACGTCCGATTCAGCCTACATTCTTTTCTACCAAGCTTGTCATGCACCGCTTTCTACAGATGCCCCTTCTGCACCTCTTTCAACGACTCCCCATGAGAGTGGACTGCCAATTCCGTACACTACAAACGCTATACGATGACCTCATACATTTCCATCGCAGTAACTGTACATGAACTTCATCCGGTGAATAATAGTCCTTTTTATCCACCTCAAACTCAATGAAGCGTCTTTCATAAGCCATTATTCGTCTGGCTACAACGTGTCTTTTTCATCCTCATTGGCATTTACATGTCACCTGTTATCGAGACGTATAAAATTTTCTCCACATTCTGTTTGGTTTTGTCAAACATTGGCGTTCAGATGGATGCATTATCGCTAATTCTCATTAAACAAACAGTTAATTTATGTGCAAATACCCTCTTACAAGCCCCTTTTTCTTTATCAAAAGTATTATCCACGACCATCAGAGATCTAGGGCGTGAAACATGAGTTCATTAAACAGCCTTGTGGTGGTCGGCAACTTGTGTGTTTGTTTTAGGTGGACCATGATCAATAGAGGATGGGTGGAAGATGTAGACATAGTCCGGCAGTTGGCAAGGAAGAGATGGCATCCAGATATCGTCAACTGGTGTCTTGGAACATTTCTGTGACAATTACTGTTCGAAGTTAGTCCTACTGAGTCTGCGATTCACGCTAGGGGCTGGGGCGTTAAGATAAGAAGTGGAAATGGAGAAGTTGCAAATGATAACTGCGAGATTCATTGGTATTTACCGAAGAAGAGGATGCAGCATCGATACTCTTGAAAGCTAGCTTGAGATCCGTCCTAATTATCAGTGGCCACGTCGTCTCCTCGGAGGACATATCTTGATTTTACAGTTGAAAAATTATTTTTATATACCGACGGCAGGCCAGATCCTTTCTCGACTACAAGCTAATTTATACATTTTGATAAATCATGCTGGGCTGAGGGAGCAATAACACGACATAAAATTGATTTTAAACGATTAAAAGGAAATGCTATATTTTTGAAAATATTTAAGCTCAAAGGACATTTTGACAAAACAAGCTAGTAGGTTGCATTTGGCCAATTGCCAAAACTTGTTTTGTTCAGATAAGAAATTTACTAAAAAAGGTAATGTTCTATTCTTTTTGTGCTGGAAAAAGTATTCTTTGGTGAGTTATCGATCATAAACGGTGACAATTTCGTTCTGGGAAGCAAATTTTTGGTTTACAGATAATGGACTAGAAGTTGTGGGTAATCCCACTTTTGGGGCGGTTATACCAAGGAAATACATTGACATGAATGTGCAGTTACCACCCTAGCTTCGCAGTGTAATTTGATGGTATGACAGCATCTGAGTTATTCATTCAAATTTCTAAAGCAAAATCAGGTAAATTCGGAAGCTTTAATAAATTTCCTAGCCATAACCCGCAACGTTTTAAGCACGTCAGGAAATTCTTTATTTGCTGGATATTTGAGCGGTGTACCATCTTATTATTTTTTGATGATTATATTGCAATAGAACATTGCGGCATGGCATGATGCACATTCAGATATAATTTGTTTAGCCTAAAGGCCAAAAAGGGTGATAAATCATTGTGCTAGCATGTATTGGATGATTACATATAACGGATTTTTTGCCCTGGTGCGGTTGTGTCTCTTTATGGTGAACAATTATTTAACGAATTTACTACCACAGTGTAGTAACTTTTACTAATTAAGTCAGTAGGCAACATGTGCGTACACGAGCACATAAAAAATGTGATAGGACATTTAAATGACAACGAATATCAGTTAAATAAATACTTGTATTTCAACTAGACATCTTAACAAACGCAAGTGCTCGTCAAATACTTATTCAGGCACTTAATTACCAGGATCTGTCTTAAAATGTATAAAACTGCACAAATTATATTTAGTGTATTTAGTAATTTTTGCGTGGTTTTAAGGTTTGCACTTAAAATTGTCCTTTAACTGATCTCAGTGTGCTTTTGTGTTTTAATACATAAAGCTGCATCATTTGTACCTCGAAAGTTACACCGCGCGTATTGTTCTTTATTTCTCTACGATGCCATTCTGAAAATCTCCATCCTTACCTTAGTTCAACAGATTATTAAAAAACGACGGTCTTTTTAAAGTTTATACTTGTACATTTTTGGATTGGCAATGTCGCGGCGTTCTCAAGTCAGGGAAGACCAGTTTGTTGGCCCATACCGCTTGGAGAAAACTCTGGGCAAAGGGCAGACTGGTACCAGTTTTTAATTTACTTAAATTGACTTGGTTTAAGGTTTAGTAAAAATGGGTGTCCATTGCATTAGTGGCAGGAAAGTAGCTGTGAAGATTGTCAATCGGGAAAAACTCAGCGAAAATGTTCTGCAGAAAGTTGAACGTGAAATCGCAATAATGAAATTGATTGAACATCCAAATGTTCTTGGGCTATATGATGTTTATGAAAACAGGAGATATTTGTAGGTCTGTCTACGTTTTTACTCATCACCAGGTTTCTTATTTTGGAACACGTGTCTGGAGGGGAGCTATTTGATTATTTGGTGAAAAAAGGTCGGCTTTCAACCAAGGAAGCTCGAAGATTCTTTAAACAAATTATATCTGCCATTGACTTTTGTCATAGTCACTGTATATGGCAAGTGCTGTGAAGTATTCGATTACATATTTTAATTTTTTTCAGTTCACGTTTTGAATGATTTTATGTTTATTGAATCTTAGGGCTATCAAACTGTAACTACCTAGACCAATTGCAACACGAATTCACTTTTTAAATTTATTTTGTTTTGCACGGTAAACTTTACACCCGATATTAATTTGATGTTATTTAGTTATTAGAATATGCATTCCGACGATAATATGGTTTTTAGCTGAAAGATTACTTAGGCCATAAGTTACTAGTGCAGATATATGAAAAATAAACTTATCATTAAACAGTCTCGACTACAGTTAGTAATGTCTATTGAGTATTAAAATGAGACTGTCATGTGCGTGCTACTTAAAGTTAGTACAGTTATGATTATCTTAGCCTATTTTGGGAAATCTGATAAGTGGGAACTCCTGATTACGCTCTTACACCACAGACGAGCATTTCTAAAAATTGGACGGAATGTTTTTATTTCGTTTAAAATAAATATAAGCAATATGTCAAATTTACCTAAATCAATGTTTATCATTTTGCGTATTGCTTTTAGTTTATGGAAAAGTTAAACAAAAACGCATTTTAGTGTGCTTTGAGCCAATATGCATTAAACCGACCACTCTGCTGGCGTACAGGCTTTGAAAAAAAAATGCACATTGATTAGTGGGTCCTGAAGTTTGAAAATGGACTTACCAGATGGAGAAAAGTCTAGTCGTCTATATTACCTGGGACCATACTAGTACCCTTGCAAAAAGTAGAATTGAATTTAAATTTTAATATTCAAATGTATCTTTACTCAACTTCCTGCACACCAATGGTAAGGTACTGTTTTATTATTAGTATTTTGGACTCAGCTTAGCCTATTTTGAACTCTAGGGTTATTTTTTCAAAGAGCTTGTCTGAATTTTTGACCCAGTACACAAATAAATTCCATTTCCTTTCGTAATTATACTCTTTTATGAAACTTAATTTACCGTCTTCTTTTCATGCAGCAGTTTATTCGAATAGCTGTTAAGGAGTGTGAAAAAGTGTATCTTACTGCAAATAATAAAAAAAATACCGCCATGTTAATTTACCGTTATGGATTCAATATTGGTTACAGCAACATAATACCGCGGCTTTTTTAATTGGCTTGATAGTTGGCAATATTTTTATTAATTTATTATCTAAGTTTACTGAATAGGCTTTAAAATATATGTACTACTGGTGTCCAAGGGTTCTACAATTATTCTTTACCCTGGTATGCTTTATCTCAAATGCTATATTTTTGGTTTGGTTATTAGTGTGATCATATTTGAAAGTTTTATTAATGAAGGAAGGTAATTGAAGGATCCAAGTGATGTCTCACGGATTATGTAAAGCAGATGTATTTTTCATGAGTAAGCATCCAAATCCTTTTTCATAAGACCTAAAATATTCTAAAACGTTGGTGTTACTCTCCTTGATTTCAGTCATAGAGACCTAAAACCCGAGAATCTTTTGTTGGACGATAAGCTCAACATCCGAGTAGCTGACTTTGGGATGGCTTCATTACAACCGGAAGGATCCCTGCTAGAGACGAGTTGTGGGTATGTCTGTTTTTTTCAAACTAACGGCTCTTTGCCCTTTACCTTACAATTAAAGATGCACACTTAGTAAAGCGCCAGAATGACGTTCTATTGAACTGCTAAATTCCTAACAAACGATTCTTTGTATGCTTTTTTAAAATTTTATAGCTACAACAATACACATTATGTACCTATGACTCATTAACTAAATTCTAAAATTATAAATATTCATAGACACTTCACATTTTTGATGGATGTTTGGAATAAGTAACAGAATACATTAATAAACCGACTAATAAAAAACGATGATCATCCAAACTTCATATCAATACTGTCTCAGTAAATTGATGAAAGGAAGTTACTTTGGTATGCACAAACGGCCTTTTGTTTACATAAAAACTTCTGCTATTGTTTTGATATTCATTTTAGGATTTGATATACGCTGCTGCTAGTTTAACCTAGAAGTGAACTGTGTGTTTTGATCTGGAAATATTAGTTTATACGCATTGTTGATCCATAATTCAAAAACAAGCATTTACGACTGATGTTACACATGTTTTGATTTAAGAAAACAAAAATATCATCTCCCTCATAGACATATATTAGGTTAAGTATATGTTGTCAATTGTTCAACAGAAAACTTATTAAATTGGTTACAAAGTTTGACTTTGCACTACAAAAACGACCTTGATTTCTTGCCTAACCGTGTCTGGGGATGGCGTAAAATGAAGACTACACCCTCCACATATAAATTAAACGCTTGACTCTGGACGTGGACTTTTGTTGGTGGGCTATATACATTGGAAGTTCTATTGCAAATTGTGCATTGTAATAAATGCATACAAGAAATCTGTAGGTAAACGTGAATTAAATGACAGAGGTAGGGCGAAATCGGCACTTATAGGTTTGAAGTTTTTGATATAATAAGGCTTTACTTTATTGTGGGGATAGTTGAAGTTTTCATTTTCCTAATGCATTAACATTTCCACCTTCGTTTGTCTTGTGGCTCCTCGGATTAAACTGGCAGAAGCTAATTCGGCGGCGTCGTCACATTTAAAGCGTGGTAATAAGGCATTTCATCAGTTCTGGAATACTTGGATCAACCTAGCCTTTTCAGGTTCCTTGGATTTTGTGTGATGTCAAAAGAAGTCGGGTTTAAACTCGTTAATTTTTTTCAAAATAAATATTTCCCACGATTCATTGTGGGCAGCTGCATTGATTCTTTGCAATGAGAAAGTGATAAATAGCCCTCATCTGCTTTGATTGGTTTACGTGGGTTCGCTAGGTTTTCAAACAAACAAAACGCTTCCCCTTATTAAGTCGAAAGTTTTGTTTGATATTTTAATGCATTGTACGTCTAAGTTTTTATTCTGAAACATGTTGCTCACACTTTTTCAGATTTTGATCCATGAACCCATTTAACTTAATCAATACTGTGTAATGTTTTAATGAGTATAATTTATTTCATAATATCCGCTGGAAACCCATTTTTGCTACAAGAAAAGATTAATTATTAAATATTTGAAGTATTTCATACCACACAAGAACTTTCTAGTCTCAAAGGCAGACAACCTACACGACATTAAGGACGTAGTGATTCATGTCTAAATTAAACTAAAGGTCGAATATGCCGGTTAGACCTAAAAGAATTGGTTTATGTGCATTTTATTATTGCTTACTGCCAAAAAAATAAATTTCACAAGATTTTTTACTGTTCTTACTTTAAACAAATCTGTATTTCTTCATTTGGATAGCAGTCTATGCGGCTTACTAGATGTATTTGTGATTCTGAATTTGCTAATGAGTGTCACAGGTTAAACGCAAACTACAAAGGCTGCCTGAGTGGGACTAGAGTTTTATTTCCCATAAATAACTTATGTGAACAACGCCAGAACTCTAATTATATTAAAGTTGGTTAACCGTGTGTAGATAAACCTATTATGATTGTTCAAAATTTTATCAACTTTGGTGAACAATTCACTGTTGAACTTCCAGTTTAATATTGCCAAGTTATGAGGTCTTCATAAATTACGTTTACCTTGGGTTTGTTCTATAAACTTAAAAACTATGCTTCTTGTGTTGCTACTAAATTATTACTCTTAAAAGCTGAAGCCTATTTTAAATTTGCATACTGTTACAAATCACTGATTTTGTACAAATTCAGGTCGACATCAGAGTCATCCAATCAGAATATCGTTATATGTTAAAGTATTGCCATTTTGTTATTGCTACAGGCCTTCCTAGTAGAGGCGCATACATTCAAACTTGCAAAGTCACCATTTGTATTTTAATTTAGAAAGTCGCAGAGTTGACATCAACATTTTACTAAATTCTATTCGATAAATGCTGACATTAACCTCAGAACTATGTTAGCAATTATTTTTAAAGCTTTTAAATCATTTTAATTAAATGTGTGATGTCTCCTTGTCTTTTCCAGACACAGTTGGCAAGTCGCCACACAATAATTTCAGTTCATCGCTGAATCAATATTTAGAAACCAAATCAAACCAGAATTGTATCAAAACGTATTTTAATGCTCAGATCAGGATCAGGTCTAATTAGAACTAAAAATTCAACCTGAATTACCATATCTTTCATTGCAATAAATAATCATTGGGTTAATGCATTCCTATTACTTCAAAAAATCTCGCTTAAGGTGTTAGTAAGTTAGCATTTTTAATACAAGTATGTGAAGGTATCAAGCATGTTTGCATATCAAGGATTTGCTTCTCTTTATTAGCTACTGAAACACTAGCTACTAAACCAAAGAAAAGTATATGAAACTTTGAATTTTATCTAAGGAACATCTAAAAATACGTGTTTCGTTGCAACAATATTTCCTCTGGATAATTTGGACCTTGCCAAGCCTAGTGTTTAGTGTTTAATTACATCATTACTTTTCTCGTGACTGAGACGTTACATGTGAACTTGTAAAAGAAATAGTTTGTCTTAACATCATTGATTTTTAGCGGTGCTTGAGCACAGCTAGGTGCATAGATAGTGTTCTTGGCGAGGAATTTTTACCCCCATACCGTTCGCTGGCACCGGAAATGGTTTTCCTACCTTCGCGTACTTAGGTGTCTTTTTGCAAACATTCTCCTGAACTCAGTGTGGATAACTAGTGCTCTTACTTGACTTTATTTCGAAGTAGGCAATTTCTTTCGAAGACTTGCGTGATTAATTTAATCATACATTATATTATATACTGCCATACATGCCATTAATCTAAGTATCATCTGTTTTCGGATTAATGAACATGACGATATTTTACCTTAAAGTTGCTTTCACTGAAGCATTGGCTGCAGCCTAGCTAAGCCAAAATCAAACGTCAATTTTGCATTATTAAGTAACCGCTTTTAAAGCAGTACAATTTCAATAATGAAACTAGTTATTATAAAAGAGGACTTAACTAAAAGCAGTGCGAAATGTTACACAGAGAAATAGTTCACTCATTTGTACCATTGCCAAGCTTTAGTCGCATCCTATTTCAATTAAATTTAAAAATTGTACTTCGTCTTTCTCACCATTTTTCGGGTCGAAAATCATGTGTGTCAGGCTGCTAAGACAAATGAGGTGGCTGTTTCAGGCAAGCCAAGTGCCATTTGAATAAAAAGAATTTAAAACGAAACAGGGTGTCCTGCCTGAGACATGATATCAAACTAAAATTCTTCCGAATGGCATAAACAATGAGAATAAATAATCTCGGAAATTTTTTAACACTGAAGTAAGATTAGGTTTCTGCGCTTACCTTGCTGTTCATTTTTTAGCAATCATCTATGGCACTCTGATGGTGTGCATAGCGAGTTTGCTTTGCAACGCCCATTTCTAACTATGCACCACCAGGAATTTCGGCCTGTGTCGTAGGTGATGTAGTCTAATGTACGGTCAACTTTTAAACCAGTCGTGGTAAATACTTGAGTCCAGCCATGGTTCTGTTGTAAATGTGTAAGGACAAGTAACACAGCGGGATGATAAGAGAGTACATACTATTCGTTGATCTCATTAATGAACATAATGCATTAAAAAGTAGAAAATTTCATTTCAGCACTCCAAATTCTCAGTTAGATTCAAATAAGATTTTAAATTACTACGAGCAATTATTTGAATTTACTGCCGAACACAAATCTGTGAATGCACTCAACCTTAAACAGAACGGTCATTTGTATCGATGTGTGTCTGGTTTTGTGCAAGTAAACTGCGATCATGTCTCTTCCCATATGCTGGCAACGGTCGTTTTCTAGCTATCTGTGTAGCTTAAAACCATCATTCATGTTATTTGCAGAACCTATTCATACCAAAAGAACAAATGCTATTTTTAGGCTACCTTAAAATATCAAACCTCTAGCTAATGTCATTTTTTTGAAAGTGATAGTTAAAGCAAACGGGCATGTTTTGAATCTAATTATGGTATCAAACTCGAATGCGACTATGTGAATAATATTCAGATTAAGCAAATACTTTACTTGCTACCTTTTTTTCAAAAACGGCTGAAGGCTTCATTTAAACTTTATCTACATTATTTTGGGACCTAGGGTTGGTTTTTTATGAGGTATGCTTTACTTTTAAGACAGTCTAACTGTGATTTCAAAGATTTCCAAAGATATAGTTTGATTTAATTTTTCCTTTTAAAACGTCGATGTCTTATCCCCTGGTGACATGATACTATCTTTTTTTGGAATGCTCGAACTCATGTTTGGTTCATGTTTGTTCACTTAACATTCTTGTATTAGTTTTCTTCCCGATATGCGTTGGTAGCAAGGGAAGCAAATATTTGAATATCATTTAAGCCCTTGAGAACCTTCCTTCACAGCAAAAAATTAATGAAAATATTTTTTATCTATATATCAATATGGTTGCCTATTTAGTTAATATCTTGATCATTTGTAATTATCTTTTTTCATCATTTGCAATTTTTTTCACAGTACAAGAAAGAAAGTCTTTGTTTTGGGATTACCAATGCTTTGGTAATTTAAGGATGCTCTGAAGTTGTGACCTGTTGCCTGGCTACTCTGGCTTTATTTGCGAGAGTAGATACTTGGTTGACTCAGTAGCAATTAAAACCAACTTTAAAACTTTCTTGAAGGTTCCAAGACATTAACTGTGTCAGCAATTTGAGTACTTTTTGTTATTCGAAAATACGCTTCGTAATGGCACCACTGTGCTGTTACGTATACAACTGTTTGTTACTACTTACGTGACTTACAAAAATGTTCCATAACATTGTGTTTTTTTTGAAATCGTGTGCCTGATGTTTCAGCTCGGATATTCAGAGCTTACTTTCGCAATATCATTATTCTCTTGGTCGTAAACCTATGAGCTACTATTTTTGCAAACCAATCAACGCCCCACATCATCAAGTAAAGTAACATTATGGTTCAAGCTCAAATCATTCAGTCTTCTTTGCAAATTATCAAAATGTCTGATACAGTTTTGGCTCTGAACAGTGCTCAAAACCCTCAACTCTGATAATAGGTTATTTAAATTACCTCAGAAATTACTGAAACTTAGTTTACGTCAATTGAATTAATTTTGGTGTTGCAGTCGCAATGTTATTTTTGTCTGTATAGACTGCCCCTAATTCAACTGCAAATTCGTCTTTCTAAGACCAAAGAGCCACTTTTATTAGAATCGAAACTGTGCTAAAGCATCGGTGGTTTTTTAGTTAATAAACTACATGCCATGATGTGTAGTCGGACTCCAACCTTAAATTATGCATTCCACGTGATGAGGTTTCTACAAAGTAATAGATTATAAGTTTGAGGGCTTAGGGGAAAAGTGGCTTCAGGAATGTGCTTGTTCTCAAAATTGAGTTTTTTTTTCAATAACTCTTTGCATTTAAACAACCCATCTTAGTGATTGCACTCCAAGTAAAAAGTGACTGAATACATATCCTTTAAATATCGCAAACAATAATATTACTTTAAAGTTCTTCGAGTTGAATCAAACAAACGCATGGGACCCTAATGAACATAATCATTTTTATAATAGAGTTTAAGATTACTTGCATTCACTAACATAAATATAATAAGTTTTTAATTTATAAGCCAATCTGGACTTTACTATTGTTTGATGCAGCTTTCAGGGCTATTAAAACTTGATTTTTGAACATCTCATTACTAGTTAATTATAACTCCAAACTTCAATACTTAGGCGTTTTGGCTTTAAAGCCATAATTTTTCATTTTAAATGATAACTTAGCAGTGGCAAGAAGAAATGCCAGAGCCTTTCCTACAATTGTGATTTGCTACGACATCTGATGCGCCACCAATTTGATGTTGATTTAAATAAGCGTGCGTGTCAGTGAATTTTACAAATAGATCCTAATGAGTTAGATAATAAAATGTTGCATAAGACATTTTCTTTTCAGATAGCTACTTGCACACTGCGCTCTAAAGATCAATTAGTTTGGAGTTTGGCTTTATTTTGACAGTGAAGTACAAATCAAACGTCCACTTGGAGTTGTGCAAGAAAAATATGCACGGCTCGGTTTTCAAAAAAATTCTCTTGCACTATTATTGAAATAGGTTAAGCGAGTGACGTTTCCAATAAGTCTAGGCCTGACAACGTACCACGGATAAGTTTATTTTTCAAACCTTTTAAAAACCATTTTTACTTTGTACCATCAACAGCAGTTTTTTTGAAGAATTCCGAATTTAGGGTAGCTGCACCGGATGCAAAAAATATTCTTAGACTTCTTACTTTCAATGTTATACTTTCTATCCCGATACTGTGCATACTTAGACTTTAGTGGGGCAAAATAACGTTCCAATCACTCATCAGATCATCATTTATTTAAAATTCTCTTAAATCCCATCACAATTATATTTTTAATTTACCTGCTAGCAATACTATATATGTTTAAGGATGTTGACGTGGGTGAGGTTATTTTCCCATTGTGCACACATATATTAGCTAGATCAGGTTTGCTGGGATTGAAATGGGTACTTTTTGAGCGTGGACACGTGATCCGAATCAAGGGTGCAAGCACGGATTTTTGTGATAAAAGTTATTTTCGCCTGCCTCTAAATGACTTCATGAACAGCCATTAAGCGTAACCTTAGTAACGAGGAAACTTTTTCTAGTGTAACAAATTAACAGTGTAGTGAATTTACGATAAACGAAACCAAACTCCGATCTCAAAATGCCTGAAAAAGTGCTATTAGGTACTAATTTTTGTTTGAAATTAGCAGTCAGTTCGGGAATAACTTTGAGCTTAGTGTCGTTTATCAGTTCATAAAAATTAAATATGTTTCTGAATCAGGGAGTATTTCGTCATCAAAGTGCCCATAAACGGTTTTAAAGCATAATTAAAGAATACTTGTATGTTTTTTTTCGAATATTAATTTTTAGGTCTAATATTTGCGTGCTTAATTTCGCATTTTTTTATTTTAAGACAGAGAATTCATTTACTTGTACAAATTCTTGGCGCTGCTCTAGTTTAATCACTACAGTTTCTTTAAACAAAATTAAAATCATTGAGAGTCTTGACTACCAAAAGGGACAAATAATTTTGAGTTACTAGTAAAGCACGTGTCATCGTGGTAACTATTTTTTGGGATGATTAGTACCCAACGTGTCTTTTAATTGCGTGGTTTGTAGTGCAGGCATGCAATCATTTGTAACGGGAAATGAATGTTAAGTTTTTTTGCTTATTTTTTGAGAGGTGCAACTAACGTCTGAATTAAATCATCTTTACTTTATTTTTAACATATAATGAATGTTGTAGCATCGTGATAAGCAACTGTATATCCAAACATCGTACTGAAGATTACAGGTGTTCACTATTGCAGCAGAGGACGTATCAAAGGCAAGTGTAATGGGGTTCATGAAACACTTCAGAATAACTTGACTAAACAATGAAGAATAAAATACTTTAATGCGGGATCATCTGTCATCTAGTTGCAATTCTTCAGACGTTTGCCATGAATTTGACATTCAAAAGTAATCAAAAACGTTTTAAATTTTTGGGACTCAGCCTAGCAGTTTTGCAAAAACAATTTGTTGCCTACACTATCCATGAAGCTGAAATTATATCTAGGTTTTAAGTGCTCTCCTGTCGTTTTAATACTTACTAGATATGTGGTCATTTTAACGAACTTAGATCAAAAAGGTTTTACTATGGATTAAATTATCAGCTTATTTATTAAATTCTTGAACATAATATTTACTAAAAATGCTATTAAAATAAGCCGTAGAATGTCAAAGTCAAAACTTTGTCGTTTAAATAGGACTAGAAATGCCCAAACGTTAAATATTATAAGCTAACGTGGTATAATTGCCAAATAAACCACTCTTTTTAATTGTTATTATGTTGCCTCTCGTGAACATTTAGCTCTCGAATTGACCAGTTTGACACAACAATGGAAAGTTTTGCCAAGTTTATCCTGCCAATTCTTGAAATTTTCGAAACACGAACTTGTAGTTGCGTAAATACAACAAAAAGTAATTATCTAAAATATTTAAGGCTGTTTTTTATTTATATTTGTATGCAGATTTTACGGCAAGGAAAAATTCCTTACATTTGAAGTTTGTTTTAGTAAAGTTAGTGACAGTCTCACTAAGAAACAGCCAGGTTTATTAGGTGATCTAAACATTATATTTTACTTAGTTTTTTTTTCATTGGAGCTTTTTTAAATGATCAACCTGATTACATTTGTGTGCAGGTAGTCTGGTTTCATGAAAGTGTACAACAAACGCTGAAGATATGCAAACTTTTCCCATTGGGCTAAATAAGTTTTTTTGCACAGATGTACCTGATGTTGGCCTCAATGTTTTTGACAGCGTATTGTAAACTGAGAGGAGTTGGTGCATCTGCTATATTTCCTATTATCATATTTGAGAAATTCTTAGTCCTAACCACAATAATTTACCCGAGTAATTGTAGTCAGTGTAAGTAAAATTTTCCTGCGTCGGCTGTGCTTTACTCTATGGCACGTTAATGCGAATGTCAGATTTTTGATAAATGGCACAGGAACAATACAAGAATTAATGTTAAAAAGCTAATACTTGCTGAATTATATTCTATATCTGAAAAAGCGTTCTACACGCCTACTTAGGTGTCCTGCCGAGTCTACTAAAATTTTGGTTAATAACAGCGAATTTAGGCATAACAAAATGTTCCCTAGTAAAAAGCGGGTTTCATGTTCCCGCAGATTAAGTGGCGCCACAGTGGCGATTAAATGGACCAGAGAGGAGGTGTGGACCGAGACTTCAGCTAAGTGACATTGCAATGTTTGATGGAAACTAATTCCTAGTTCGATTTAGCCAAACTCGATGCAAATTGAGTGAAGTTTCATGCTGCTCCACGTGTTAACTCAGATGTCGAAAACGTAGGCTTATAAATGGATCTAAGTCATCGATCTGACTTGCCTGGAAAGCAAATGTATTTTTTCCACCACCACACCTGCTTTAGAAAATCACTACCTCTGGTTGATTAAACCTTCGACAAAATTTGCTCCAAGGCAATATTGGGTCCATAATACACTTTATACTTAGACAAATTGATAAAAACAATTACGTGAATAAAGCATGCATGTCTAAATTAGGTTGGCCGTATTTTTAATCATAGGATTGTAGAAAAAACACCCTATCGTACTAATTTCATGCAAATAATGCTGGTGCAGTAGATTTGCACATGTAGTTTAGTAGTTTAATTTAGTATGAAGTATCTTGCAAAAATGCATAACTTTTACCCTTAATTACGCTTTGTATTAAGCGTACATTATTAGCGGGACTCAGTCTCGCCAATAGAATCAGGCCAATGCCAGGATTGTGGTTTAGTGTAACTTAATATAACGTAACATTTTTATGCAGTGAGTAAGAATATGATTATGCACATTAGTAATACTTCATCACTCATCATTGAGCCTTTTTACAAACCTACCAAATGGCAAAATGATAAGAAACCCAATGGTTTTAGCGTTGACCTGCAAACTTTATCGATCGACAAAAAGTTGTTCCTTCCTATGGCTATAGATTAAGGATCATTGTAAGCTCTTGTTTTTCGGGGAAATCAAATCTATCGCTTGCAAGCAAAACTTCTCCTAAGTTTAGTTGAACTAAAACTAAAAATTTAAGGTTTCCCCTAGCTACAAGTCGTGTGACCCAATTTACTTTTTGCATTTCGTCAAAGTTTTAAAAATGGAGGGAGTAATTGCCATTAAAATGATTGTGTGTTTGTATTTGGTTCTTTGACGATATCTGAACTCACATTATCACAATGTGTGCACGGCATTAAATATAATGCCAGAGCATTAATTGCACATTAAGCAATGGCCCGAGCCAAAAAAATATTTCGGCAGCACGCTTTAAACGCATTGCATCTGCCCGAGGTTTTGTGCGATAAATGCGGCCTGTTGTTACGAAACTGGGCATGCGAGTTGCGACAAAGTTTCTAGGTTCTGAGAAGCTTTTATTTAGATGTATTTTCTTATCTAGGATAAAGTTTAGATCCTACCTTGACTGCACTCGATAATTATCCACCGGTTGAGTTGTGCATTTTAATTAGCAATCCATTTCGAAAAAAAAGTAACAGCATGGCTGTCTAACTCTGATCTTAAGTTAAAGCAAATCTCTTTTGCGTTTTAAATTTACTAAAGGTTCTTCTGGTAGGATCACGTTTTTAATTTCGAGATAAAAATAACAGAGAATTAGTAAATTTCTGTTGGAAATGTAAATTATTTGCTATACTATTACACTGCGTTCAGATTTGAATTACGTTGTTTGCCTTGGTAAGACTAGTCATAAAAGCATTCTTACAACCTATTAATTATGTATTTGTTTTTAACGCCGGAATTTCCCATGAACTTGAAAAGATCCTTCTTAACCACATAATAACCGACTTATAGGTCTCCTCACTACGCCTGTCCAGAAGTTATTCGGGTAAGATGGAATAGTGCATGATTAACGAAAGGCGTTGTTTTGCATGGCATGTACCGCCTGACATTTTCCCAAAGCGACTCGTTCCATTTCTCATAGACCCTAATGAAAGTGCAAATCTGTGAACAATAGTACAAAAAGTAAAGTTATCCACAAGGAAATTGACTGCATTGCTTACAAATATCCATAGAATGTTTTAATTATCCTACCAAATACAAATACGATATTTACAACAGGAGCCAGATCTTTTGACCATGTTGACCATTCAAAGATTAGCTCACTTGCACTAAAGATTTCAGATATTCTCATCGTGTATTAAAATACTTTCAAACAAACGACCT
>UXSR01005373.1:21067-94982 GCA_900604375.1 Mesocestoides corti | reverse complement strand
ACACAAGTACCAATCTCCCACATGTCAGACAGCACATACAACCTCACCACAAACACCACAAATTCTAATCAACATACTCACGCTTACACAATGTGCTGCAAAGTTACATCCACACAAATCTACGGACATAACCCTAGTCACCTCACCACCATGAAATTCCGGGACTCCAACAAACGTACACGATTAAATCAATGCCTCTTGAGTGGTCACCTAACCTGCATGCAATACAACTCGGAATATACAACATTTAAGCAGTTTAAACGGCAATTTGCCACGCACCTGGCTTCCGTGGGACACCGGCAGGAATAAGCACGACCTTCGAACCTTCAAGAGCCTTCTTTAATTCATCAGGTCCAGTATGACCCGTGACAGTAGGACGAGTTTCGATGTGACTCAAGTCGGCAGCAACACCTGCGGCATTTGCAATATCATATAGGGCAATTTCCGAAACAAACAATGACTGTTTCATAAGGAGAGCTAATGGTTGACCAATGCCACCACTAGCGCCCAAAATCGAAATCTTTTGCGAAGCCTAAACGGTTTTTAAGTCAGGCAATGTGATAATGTACCTTAGTGGTAGTGGAAAAAAACTTGCTGGATCGTCCAGCTGTGAAAACGAGTTTACGGATGCAATTCATCACGAAGAAAGCCACACAGAAACGCCAAAAACTTTCGAACTGCGGAAGGTCGTTCAGGAGGAGTTAAACAAACGACCTTGACATGGGAATTTTTAAGACAGAAAATTTTTGAACGTGACTATTTTTAAATACTTATATGTTTAGATGCTATTATTCTAGTATGTGCAATTTTTTTGCGCTGTTCAGAACTTTAAAAAAAAATTGTTAACTTGATGACATCTTGAATTTTTTTTACGAGGAAATGGTAACTTATTTTTGCGTAAACTATAATTGGACCATGTAAATGTTCATAAACAGCGTGTGCTTATAGTCTTCTTTGCAATCTGATCCTTGCATTCTGAGGCATTAGTCTAGTATGGATTTCATACCACCGTTTGTGTCGTCTATGAGTTGGAAATGCCGCGAAATTAAGACTAAAATGAAGTTGTGGATGCTTTTCACTGGTGAGAATCTGGCGTGCAATTCAATTTTTGCAAATGTCTAGGTGTTTTAGAACAACAGGAACATCATGATTACTATTTTAATTTTGGTGAGGTTCTACACAGCCCTTTTTAATCCCTTTAGTTGCCTGAATTTTCAAAATTTTGATAGGCATTAGCCAAAGTCGTTTTTTAAGTGTAAAATAGATCTTGGCTATATAATATTAGTAATTAGAAAGTCTCGGTTTTTAGGTGTTATTTCCTTAAGCCTGGTGCAATTAGAATTAGATGAATCTCTTTTTTAACCAAAACCGATGGAAAATAGTTGCGACTCGTTTAATAATGTTATGACCACAACAGGTCTAGTGTGTCTAAACTTCAACGTTGAGCATCTGCATTCTCTATATATTGCTCCCATGCTATATTTCTCAGAAAAACGTCTTAGCTATTCTCTCTACTGTAATCCCACGATATCAAGATGTATGATTTGATGGAACTCGGATTGAAAGTCGCCTAATAAATATGAATTTAAGTTAATAATTGAAATAATTCAAACATTGAAGGCATACACCGCGTATAGTTGAAAAGCTCCATCATTTTGTAATTTTGTGCTATTCAACATTTCCAATTAAATCGATTACTGAAATATTGTATTACATTGTAAATTTGCGCTCGAAACAGTATGCAATTTTACTTCCTTTCTGTTTGTGTACTCTCGGTCATAAAAGGGCCTTTTGATGACATAACCACAAAAGTTAACAATCCGGATTGCGAAATGGACAGGACAATGTTAAAATGTGTTCGTCAACGAATCTGTCTAGCTGTATTTGCAAATGTGATCTTTATTTCTTTAATCGTAGTTAAATCTGATCTGCAGCAACTTCCACCATTTACACGGGTTACACTATCAATATCAAGATCTTCCTGCCTTTTCTCTACTATTGTACACCGCTTATGACGCAGTTAGCGGTAGTGCATAGACCACGTATAATAGAATGATCTCCTGATGTGGCTCAATTAATATCAGGTTTCTTAACAATGTCAACAACAAGCAACATTCAAGAATTCAGGCCCGGTTAAGTAGTGGCGTCATGTTATGCTCTCATGTATTTGTTTTTATAACCGTTGCCCAATTTCCATGCTTCTAGGCAAAAATCTTCGAATCAGACAAAGTTGGTCTGCAAATACTCACTGCAGGACTGTGTGGTCAATTTATTTGCTCAAATCACTTAAAATGGAGGCTTGTCTGTTTTTGGACCGTTGTTAATAAATATTTTTTAAAAAATATAGTATACTTTATGAGCAGTAAAGTTTTTTTAGAATTTGAATGCCACGTAATGGGGTCCAACTGCGCAATATTTAATTGCTTGTTGTGGTGCATTACCTTAAATTTCCGAAATATCTTTATACTCACGATTTTGCCGATTTCACTAGCCCCACACGCATCATTTTTCTTTTTGCATATCATCGATAACTGAGCTTAGTCGGACCATAAATGCGTCCTAGAGCGTTAAAGGCAGCTGCTTAAAGCATAACATTAAAACGACAGCACTGTGTGAGTCAAAAAGTAGTATTCTAGAACTTAGTAACCACCTTTCAGTTATCTGAAATGTCGACATGCTTTATGCGTTATCAAAACCAATATCTGTAGATTAACTCAACTGAGATTACAGAACAAAGCGCGTCATTTAAAACGCAAGACAGCGTTTCCATTTATTGCAATCCTGCCCATGTCCAACAAAAAAGCTACAAATATTCCCACCGCACATTTAAGCTGGCTGCAGCAGCACTTGCAACACTGCCGCATTTCCGAGGACATTTTCTTATTGCTGGAGGAAATGCTCCACCATTTGCCCGAAATAAATGACTATTTTATAGTGGATTAAATATTTACGAACAACAGGCCAGATTTTGTGCCTTTTTTAGGTACGGAAGGTCATGTAATGTTGCTGAACGCTGCTTCCAGCGGTTTCTACGGTGCAACGCCCAATCAAGACGAGTGTGAGTAAGCTGACATCACACCGCTTTTAGACTGTAACATACCCTCCTTCGGCCAATCAATGGCACTCAGATTTGCGTCGGTGTCCGTCCGATTGGCTGCCCATATCGTCCCATTGATTTATGACCTCTGCAGTGTGTTAGGACACTAATAATGAAGCTGAACTGCTGCTAGACCCCAAGCACGAGTGTTCGAGCCCATTTGTTTAGCACGTTAACGGCTCCCTCCGTACTATCACAGCGATAAAACACGAATGAGTCAGCTCCTCGCCAAACTGACACAAGACAACCTCGAGCAGAGAGCTATTTATTTTCTTGGCCAAAGGCCGAGTATGCGTTCAGATGCGTCCACAATAATGTGGCAAGGTGGCATTGAGTGGAAACTAGGGTAGCAAAATATGCAAAGGTGAGCGCGCCGATGAGAGAAGGGCGGTCGGTAGAAATAGAAAAGTGGTGTACATAAACACGAATGATACACAAATAGGACATAGTTAAAGTCTTGAAAGATACAGTTTCGTGGATGCTTTATCCCCATACACAGAGTGATGTAGAGTTCTGTTACGTTTGCGTCTTAGACAGCGATGATCCCCTAACTGGTTTTGACCACTTCGTTCTGTTTGTCCGTGATTGCACGTCCGGAACAAAGACGTAGAATTTCATGTAGTTTGCAATGTATGACAAATCAGTGGTCGTGGCGCCTTGTTCGAGAACCCGAGAACTCGACAGGAGTGATGACAATGTGATCCAGGGGCCTGGCTT
The DNA here is from genome assembly GCA_900604375.1 of Mesocestoides corti. Taxonomy (NCBI): domain Eukaryota; kingdom Metazoa; phylum Platyhelminthes; class Cestoda; order Cyclophyllidea; family Mesocestoididae; genus Mesocestoides; species Mesocestoides corti. The sequence goes on along the minus strand of UXSR01005373.1, from coordinate 91,168 downwards.
TAGCTTGAACAAGGTAATACGTTTTTGCGTCGAGAATGAGTTGCGGACAGTCGTTTTTTAGCTCAAATGGATTTTCCTCCAGAAGTTATCTGTGTTTCAAAACCTCTCAAAAGGTCAACTTCTCAAAATATTTAGCCAAAATAGCCACAGGATGATTTGGAAGCGTTTTTGAAAGAAAGTGGACGCTAGAGCACGAGCAAGATGAGGGAGCAACTGAATGACCACTAGAAGACAATTTGCCGCCACCTGGAGTCAACAAATGAAGTTCAGGGGCGAAAGTATGGACGTCGCACGCGCGAACTGGAAGCCAAAAGCCCGGACGCCTTCCAATTATGGCGACTGGCGACTCTAGGTGAGGAGGTGGGTGAGCAAGGATGGGCAAGATAAAGCTGTAACGAACCCACTCGCTACGACTATCACCTCTACTCTGAACTATTGCGTCATCGAACAGAGGCTACTTGGCGGAACCAAAGTGACTGTCAAGGACATGTGGAACTACAGTCTGACAACATCCAACCGGTCCAAGCACGATCATTTGTAGATTACCGCTGTATCCTCTAACATTCTAGCCGATTTCGTGGCATGACATTCGACGAAAACTTCGAAGCTGGATCAAGCGATTCTTCAATTAAACGAAGTAAAGAAAGCGAGCTGAAGGGCCAGAATGTGCCCGAGAAGGAGTCTACACTACCTAGATTTTGTTGTTAACAAGGAAAAGACTTTCCTTTCGCCTCAACAAATCTAATGAGGGTAAACTTTGGCCATCATTTGAGCGAAATTGAAAAAAAATTCCATTAAGCACAGTAAACGAACTTCCGGAAAAGTGAGGGCGTTTTTCGTAAACCTAGTTCAGACCACTTATCACAGCAGTCTCGATGCAGTGCATGATCCGCGCTAACTCGATGTTTATGAACAGCTACCACCTTCCAGGAAGCGAAACACGTGACAAAAGTGTGATTCAGGGTAGTGGCGGAGCATCATAGCAGATTCGCGCGCACAGCAGCCACCTCCTGGTACAGAAATGGGATCACGTGACAGGTATTGGCTTGATTGCTTTAAAGTTGAGTTCTCCAATGCCAATAAGTGAAGTGCTAATGCGCCAAATTACTTTGAAGAAATTCATGTCCGCACTCTTGCCAACTGACTGGTAAACGCGATGGTGAGTTCTGCACAGCCTGACTGCATGCAAATCGTGACTTGCGGCGTTTCTTGCTCCTCACGATCACCCACTTCCTCCTTGGCATAAAATTTACCAAAAGGCGCCAGTTAAAATACAGGCAGGAAAATCGAAGTTTTAGTTGAATGCCATGCCACGAAATCGGCTAGAATGTTAGGGAACACAGCGGTTATCTGAATGATCATGCTTGAATCGGTTGGGCGTTGTCAGACTGCAGCTCCACCTGTCCTTCGCATGTCAGTTTGATTCTGCCAAGTAGCCTCTGTTCGACGATGTAGTAGTTCAGCGTAGAGGTGATGATCGATTGTCTGATTCCACAAGAGTACGTCGTAGTGTGTGAGTTCCCCACAGCTTACCTTGCCTGTCCTTGCTCACCCACCTCCTCACTTTGAGACACTGGCGACAATGCATGGTGTGTTTTCCTGTGCCGTCCAAGCAAATCAGTCACGATCGCTAGACGCCGATGCTTCTGACTCACATCTTGTTCAGTCGACGTCCACACCCCTACCCACTGAACTGCGTCGATTGACTTTAAATGGCGATCTGTGGTCTGCTTCTAACCTCTACCTTCTTTCAAATTGTCTGCAAAGCCTTTGCATCTTGACCAACGCGGTACCAGACGAATCTATGCGGTCTTGAGATTGATCCAAATGAAGTTTTGGGAAGCATCAATCGAATATTGTCACGGTAACACAAAATGGCAGACTTCTAGCCTATGAGGGTAGCGCGGAAGATGCGTATAATGGGAAATGTCGATCGGCTACAACATAACTTACGGTTAGGTTCCCTTCTAAAAGTCCCGAGGTGAATGAGCAAATTAAAGACAAGACCTTCTGGTACACTTAAGATCGGAATTTAATCAACTCATTAATAAAAACTCGATCTACGCTCAAATCACTCAACCACCTAAGCCCAACAATAAAGCATGTACGCTATTTCAAATGACGGATGACTAATCAAATCCCAAGGACGTTGTCTTTCCCAGTGAGCGATACCTAAGTCGAATTCAAGCTTAAGCATATGCTTCAACTTGGTACAAACCAGCAGTGATTCGTCGTCTACACTCTAAATGGTTTCGAAATGGAACGACGGCTAGAAGCGCCCATGTAGGCATTATAGAGCCTTAAATGCAACTAGCCTTGCCTGGCCGGTAACATTCCAACTATTTTACACTGATTTGATTCCTACAAAATGCCCTTTGGTCTATGCAATGTGGCAAAACTTGTACCAACCATTCGGGCCACGGTTCGTCGTTAGAGGCCCCCACTCGTGTTTTGAAATTCATGTGTGCTGGGTGTTGAGGAAAATAGCCACCTATTTAGCCCCGATGTTCATTAGGTAAAATTGAATTGAGTCACATCTTAAATGCCTTATTCACTGTTTGTCCCCTGAAAGATAACTCCGGACAACTGATCAAATCTACGCTCCTCAACTTATCGCCACATGCCCATTTGTCCGCGCTGACTAACGCCTCACTAGCAAAATTTCGAAAAGCGCGAATCGCTATCCTCAATCACATCATTTGCGTCGACCGCCTCACCCACAACATGAAGACAATCTTCAATGATACGGTTATCAAAAAACTCATTTGTCAAAGAATTGTCAATTCTTGGGTTTTTTCCCCCGTCACAGAAAGGTAATCAGACGCTAAACAATGGCGTTACCACTGTTAATAGGAAAGAGGCCCAAACTAAACCCACTCATCTCCGTTTGCTCATTTCTAAACCCTTAGCTTCGTGTATACTAGTAGGCATGAGATACAATACAACAGTTTGACCGACTTGAGTCTTTGTTGTCTGACGTATCGATAACCACGACGCCATATCTGTGAAGCACTTAGAGCTTCGATTCCACATACTAGGACACTACACTTCCATCCCGTCATAGACCGCCTGCTGCGTCTGAGTGGACAAACACAGAGGAGCTCCTTGGATTGCTCAAGTCTCGTAACAAAGCCTCTTTTAGACTAAACTCATCCTCAGAGAAGTCAGCGACTGATATTCACCAAGTCTGGAGTATTTAACGCTGAAACGCTTTAGACCGAAGTCAACTGCTCCCAGCATCCAAGAGCTGATTGCGCAAGCTCCCAACTACCTACTCTCTAATTTGTTTTGGCGCATCATGAGAGTGGTTTGCATTAACAATCAAGAATTCAGACGGCTCGTTAGTTGCAGCGAAGTTGCCTTCACCTGTCACGCGCCACTAAAACATGTCAAAATGTTATTCTGGCTTCCTTTGATATACCTTCAAATGTGCGCGCCTCAACCTTGGCAATGTGGCTTTGTGTGAAATATAATCAAGCCCGGAAAAGTATGCAATGTCAGTAAATGTGACGGCTGTGATTTTCCTACGGTTTATTAACAGATCTCAATCAATTCCCACGTGTAGACATTGATATTTTGCATGGTAACACTGAGGGCATTGCCTAAATTGATTCAAGAAACGAGGACTGACAGCAGTTCCAAGGTCGGGTGGTAGGGCGTCGACAATTCCAGGGTCCCAAAGAGCTGTTAGAAACAAACCCTGACTTATAGGTGATTTACTGCCGGTCAAACGTAAACGTAGTAAAAATCTCTATCATCAGACTTGGACTTCGTTTGTAAACAGTTTGACACACAGAACTCGGCACGTGTCCACTGCATGAAACGCAGTTGGATATGAATACACTTCACCACCACTGCACTAAATCAAGTTGCTTGCGGCAAGCTGAAGGCCTCTGCATGGTTACAATGCACACCCCATAGATCAACAGGTGTCAAGGGTACTTGGCACAGACGGTGAGTCGGCAAACTCAGGTACACCGCATTCTTTTGGGGTCTTCTGGGGCGACTCGACAATGAGACTGCGATAAATACTTTTAGCAAGCCGGAAAACCCACTCAAACATGCCACGAGTACTTCATAGATGGAATCTACTAAGTCATCAGACTTGTACAATAGGTTAGGATGCTCAATCAAACGTCTAGTGCACGCTTGTGATCCGGAATTACACAACGAGCAGTAAAACGACACGGCATCAAACAACACACGCTGACTGGCGTCTCGTCGGTGAAAATGCGAGTGAACCACACACAAGGAAGAGGGGCATAAACATACAAATAAAGCTGAGAACGAGGTGGTTAATTGAAGCAGTCAAAATAGTGAGGCAGTCACAAAAAAGACGGAATAGTTAGTAGGAGGAAGCGAATTTCTTGCCTCTCTCGATGTTCTTTCGTAACTCCGGTAACGCCTTCTTCAGTAGACTGATTTCGTACTCAATCAGGTTGCCGATTCCATACACCTTTTCAACACCGTTTGGCTACAATCAAACCGTGACAGTGAATGACGTATACCGCGTGCATTCGGTAGGTTTTAAGTGTACCACACTGCCGTCTGCGTGTACTTATCAGTACGTCTGTCGCGTTGTGGTGTAGGTGCGTGAGGCTTTCTTCAGTGTACTTGACGAGCGAAGTGACATTGAAGCCACGAGTTACGCAACACCAAAGCACAACAGTTGCAGCCACAATCCACGCATGCTGCGCCAATTCGGGCACAGTGCATGCTGCGTTTGATTGCCTAGCCCTTTGCAGACATCGCCACACCACATTAACTACCAGGTACGCGGAGTCCTACCTGATTTATGGCCGAGTCACCCTCCAATCACACTCTCAAACACACACACACAGGCAAGGCAACGAAACTTACCCCAAGGAGAACAGGGCACGCGAAGAATTCGGTATCGGCTACATCGCATTCAACAAAGGCACACTCGACAATGTTGGCTTGGCCCTTCATCGCGTGCAGAAGCGAGTTGGCAAAGCGTGCGCCTGCGTAGGCCATGGCAAGAGTTGCTGAACCCTTGACAAAAAAACAGGTGAAATGAACTCCCAGCACGGGAACTGCGTTGTCATTGTAAATTGTAGGCGTTTATTTTTACCTTCCGTGAGCTTGGAGTGTTGTGTGATGTCCTTATCGGGTCAGTAAGTTGCAGGACACGTAGTCACACTAAGCCGTTAAAGGGAATTTGAACTAGAAATCGTTACATTAGGCAACCACTAGTGCCCAGGTGTCCATTTAACAGTGGCTGGTGCTAAATGACCTCCCAGTTAATGGAGTAACATTGGTAGACGTTGTACAGCCATGACACTTTAACCAAGCCTTTCCTCGCACCGTTTATTGGCACGTGTGCGCGCATATCGAAAGCGGAAGTGTAAAATTTGCAACGAGGGCACGTCATACCTCGATAAAATTCCAGACTGGATTTCACGGTGGAGCTAGGCAGCCCAAGTTCAATGGAACGGCAAGATTCTCGAGTCAGGGGTTAAAGCATGTTGGCTGGGAGAGTGTAGTACACAAATAACCATGTCTTTTTTCGTTTAAAAAATGGTAGAGACATGCTCCTGAACGCGCCTTCGCTCCCACATCACGCATCCGATAAATGATAAGTGTTAAACCGGCCCGAGGTGAGTCACCTGACCCACGCCACACCTCGAAATTGTAGCTGAAGGCGTGCAAGACTTGAGACCTCTCGATAATGACCAGTTCACGATGAATTGAGATAAAGTCCGATAAAACAAACTTAGGAGAAAGAATTTTGGGTATTGATGTGCCGAAGATCCACCCAAACATAATTAGATTAAAGGAAACACCCAGACATAAAAAAATTTAAGCACAGCATTCGGAAGCCAATTTGGTGTTACAGCCGACGCGCTTCTTCAAACCTAACACAGAATATTTTGCTCACGAAATCTGCTTCTGACATCCTTCAAAAGTCATCATAAGGCGTTGATTGGTTACTTACGGCATCGGCTTGCGGTGTGACACGTGAAAACTTAAGCATTTCAACAAAATCAGCGAAAAGCATTGTATCGGGTTCAAATTAGTGAAAATCAAACTATGGACAAATTTGGGCATTACGGTTATGCCAACACCAAATAGAAACGCTAGGCCAGAGACACATACGAAAACCCATTTAAAAATTCCCGAAAACGGTAGTCTTTTGGGGAACAATACAGCACGTTTTGAGAGTTTTTCAACGTACGACAGCCCTGCAAACGCTTTTTTAGTATTTTTTAAATAAAAAAAGATCTGCAAAATCAGAAATTTTGCGAAAAATTAAATGTCCATCTAAAATGCTCATCCACATACCGCTCCAGCCTTTGCGTTCACAACTTCGGTTCCAGCGTTCTGAATACGAGCGGTAATTTCTTCACGAATTTCCTGAAACGTGCCAAATGCATTTGACGAGCAGCAGTTTTACCCCAAAGATGGCCATTTTTTATGAAATTGGCTAAATAATATACCTACCAGGGGGAAGGATACTGCTGGGTTGCACTGAGATATAACGGGAATGATTGTATTGCCAGAATGGCCACAGATGACAGGACATGTAACTTTAGAAACGTCCAAGCCCTGGGAACAAATAGTCCAAATCAATACTATTTACCCAAATATTTATTACATCAAAAACTGAAAAACTGGAAGCGAAATGCAGACTTTTGATACAGTCGTTTATACTAAATGCAATATAATTAAAAGAAAGTCTAAATTCTGCAATAGATAGGTACAAAAATATCTGCCGCCTTTTATACTAGTAGTAGTAGTGGATCCACATCTATACCATCCAAAAATGCACAATATAAAGTCTAACAAAATGAAAAATTCTAAAGAGGTTTAAATCAGTGATCAGAATAAATAAGTACAAGTTGCAAACTGAAACTGCTGAATTAGACTCTGTCAGCAAAATGATATGCAAAGTTAGCACAAATGCGACAAAGATAAAGCTATAATACCCTGCAAAATTATTATAAAAAACAAATATTACCTTGGCACTAGCGATGAACGTGTTGGTTCGGGTAATGTCTAGGGTCGTCACACCAAATAGTCGTTTCGGATCATACACACCCTCCTTCTTCAGCATCTCGGCTGCAATCGGCACCGTGCTGTTCACCGGATTCGTAATTACACAAATCATCGCCTCAGGACAGTGCTTTGCACAGGCCCTTGCAAGGTCCGCCACCACAGACGCATTCTTCGAGAATAAGTCGTCGCGAGTCATACCTACAACACAAGACACAAGTACCAATCTCCCACATGTCAGACAGCACATACAACCTCACCACAAACACCACAAATTCTAATCAACATACTCAAGCTTACACAATGTGCTTCAAAGTTACATCCACACAAATCTATGGACATAACCATAGTCACCTCACCACCATGAAATTCCGGGACTCCAACAAACGTACACGATTAAATCAATGCCTCTTGAGTGGTCACCTAACCTGCATGCAATACAATTCGGAATTTACAACATTTAAGCAGTCCAAACGACAATTTGCCACGCACCTGGCTTCCGTGGGACACCGGCAGGAATAAGCACGACCTTCGAACCTTCAAGAGCCTTCTTTAATTCATCAGGTCCAGTATGACCAGTGACAGTAGGGCGAGTTTCGATGTGACTCAAGTCGGCAGCTACACCTGCGGCATTTGCAATATCATAGAGAGCAATTTCCGAAACAAACAATGACTGTTTCATAAGGAGAGCTAATGGTTGACCAATGCCGCCACATGCACCCAAAATAGAAATTTTCGGTGCACACTAAGCAGCTATAAAGTAATAAAGTTTAACGTCTTACCTTAGTGGCAGTAGAAAAATACTTATTGCACCGACCGGCAACGAAAAATACCCTGCGGATACAATTCATCCTGGGAATGCCTTCGCGATAATGTTGAAAACGATCAAACTATATAGAGGTCATTTTGGATTAATTAAACAAATGCCATTTGAACATAAGGATTGTTCATAACTTTTTTTAATTTTAACTTAGCAGAATATAACAGTAGCTATTTTTTTTAATTCTGTTAGTTTCTTGAATATCGATCGAATGCTAAATTTTAAAGCTTATTCAGTGACGACGGGCTATAACAACAATGGATCCTTCTGAATTATATGGATCTATTGTCATTACATTTAATGTAGGGCAGTAACAATTGAGTTGGGTGAATTCGTCCATTTGAGTAATTAGTTAAATACAAAACAGTTTTTCAATTTTTGCATCCTATTGAAATTTTGGCTCAGAAAAAAACAGCGCAAACGCTCGACCAATGGGGCAGTATAATTCAATGCGAAATTGTTCTTGACTTTTCGCATTCTTCAGAGTATTGTCATTTGATGCTGCTCGTATTTAATTATGCTCTCATAAGTTAGATTTTTTCCATTTTTTGGAAAAATCTTACCACAGCGGAACAAGTCAAATAGAGAGTGCTGATACCTAACGAAAATGTACTACAAAAATTGCTTACTTTTGGATATTGTAAACCTTCTTCTGAAGTGAAATTAATTAAGCATTTTTGGTTAAATTATCCTCGTACATACATTATGTGCATGTTTCTACGGTGTCTTTATCTTGAAGTCATTATAAAAACTCTTTTTCAGTACATTTAAAGATTGTTTAGAGGCCGTCCTAAATTAGTGAAATACAGTCTCTGATGTACATATTGCTCACTTATTCTTGTAATAACATTTAGCACACCAACTTAACCTTTTCAGACTAGCAAATCTAAAGACACTTCCTCAGTTTTGATGGTAATGAATACTTAAGTCAATCAAATTCTCAGAATGAGTACAGCAGTTTTATTAATAAGAAATATTTTGATTTTAAACAGACTGACGAATAAACTAGATTAAGTAACTCCTTTGTTAGGTCAGCCTCTAGTTCACGGTTACCACTGAAGATTTCGGCAAGATCCCGAGCCTGTTACCATGGGTTCTGTTCCAGAAGAGATTTGTATCCTGTCATTTAAGACAACATAAAGATTTGGTTCTCCATATCTTGGATGAACTTTCACACAAATAAATGAGGGTCCCTCTTTAATAAATTCTAAACAACCACTACTGCGAATTTATAGAAGATAATGTTATTCCAAACTCAGCTTAGAATAATTAAGGCATTCTGATGCTCTTAAACATTTAGTGAATTTGAATTATATTGAACACGGAAGCAAGTCCGCTTAAATAATTTGTTGAGTTAACAGCCCAGAAATAACTGACAAAATTGTGGCTACTTTACCTTTAAACAGAGATCTATTCTAATTTCTAGAATGATTATCAAAGCACATGCATAAATTTTAAATGGTCGTACATTCGGTATTATGAAAAGTTTTCAATAATATCATGATTTCCTCAAGTATTCCTATCTCGCGTTTCATTGACTTCATTTGAGGTCAAGGCAGAACCAATCGTGATCAAGGACGACAAAATTGTCCTTTAAATAAGTCCGGTTTTAGCCGTGTTCGCTGTTTTTTCTACCTTGCATCTGGTCTATTCGCGTTGTCGAGGTTTCGTTTTGCCTTGTTTTGACTCATCTATATTTCTGCCACAAGCACGGGTACTTTAAACATGTCAAATATCGGGATTTGGCATTTGCTTCACAATCGATGCAACAACTTTTTCACAGGCGGTATTTATCACTTTCTATTGTAGGAAGACTACCTTGCGCTATTCATATATTGTGTTCGCTGCAGATTTTATTAACTTTTTTCGAAAGACAGTAGTCTAAATTATTCGTAAGATCTCCAACGCTTTTTTTTCAGATAAAAAAGTTAACGTGACAGACCGTGCATGCTCTTTTAATTCTACGAAGTAGTGTTCGTTGCCTTCCCAAGAGTTGGTAACTGCTGTTATCTGTATCTTGCTTAGATTCACATTTTTGAAAGCATTGGCTGATCCTCAGGTGGTGAATAGTTCCATCTCGTTTAGGATTTTAGGCCATCTTGACAATAAAATGAGTTTTGACTTTTCCACACAGCTCTCGTTCTTTAAATAGGTGCTCTTTTGGTGGATCAACAGACCAAAGTCAACTGTAATTTTATTGTATTGTTAGGTTCTACTGGATTAAATTGTATCAAGTTCTACATCGAAGATTACCTGGTTGGATATATCCATCGTGAATTTCTACCTCAACTAGCTAAATACTCCAGTGTTTTCGTCATAAACTCTGACTGCGTCCGTCTCCATCCTCAACTTGGCTCGTTTGAGCAGAGAACGGCTGCTGTCGAGAATGTTATGCAGGATTTACGAGGTTCCCTCAAAGCCCTTAAGGGTTGGCAAAACGAAGTAAGCTTGTCAACATTTTCTTAATTTTTGAAAGCTGTTGCAATCGTTTTTGCCCATGGTTCGCATTCGTAGCTTCTCCAGCATCGTGATCATTTTACAATGGTGTTGGTGGGGGTCTGTGGTGTGTGGATCAGTTAGGTGGCTGGTTAAGTTTAAGCGTTTTTTGCGGATTTCTGTAGTGCATTGTGACCGGTTGTAAATCCTAATAAACATAACCAAAGTAAGCATGCTTCGTGTTCCTGACATCGGTGAAGGGGTTTTTACGGAAAATTATCTTGTAAATATCTTACAGAAGTTTATGTGTTTACATAATTCAGCTGTCAGAACTAATATCTCTATTCACCAAAACGCGTTTTGTAACGAGCATATGATGAAATCAAGGGTGACTTATCAATCAATGCAGTTCACGTTCATGTTGACAAAACCGAGGTAGAGTTGTCCATTACCTAAGCGCATGACAGCGATCAATCAGCACAGTGAACTGGCGCTGGAACTTGGGTAATGCAGTAGGGATACTCGAAAAACTTTAAATCTACAACTTTTTCGAAACGCTTATCTGTCCCCTTGTCTATTCCCGGTTGGTTCCTAAGCTGCCAATATTTTTACAGTTAAACCGAATAATTCGTCTCAGTTGTGGTTGAAGTTTATTAATATTGGCAAAAATTCCATTATAGTAGATTTTCCCAGCCTTCTGTCTTTCTTTTAACATGCAGTCTTTGTAATTTCACCCACCAGTGTGCTAATCAGTTGTAGCTTTCCGTCTGCACCTTCTTGCATCGCTGCCACCACCTTCGTGGTGGCGATTGGTGAAGTGTGCTTATTTAGGTGTCTGCCTGTACCGTCTCACTGCCTCCACTGTAGTGTTTCCCTTGTTTTCGTGTTTTCCCCCCAGCATTATGGTGTCTGCGTGGAGGGCCACTCGCGCGCGCTCATGTCAGTCGAGCGAGCCGCCTCCAGGGTCCTGGGGATTAAACGATACGGTGTGCACATCAACGGATACACCTTCCTTTCAGAGCCGTCGATGGCCCCCAAACCGCCAGCTCACGTTGTAGCCGGTGTGGAGGCCGTAGAAGGCCACAATGAGCTCAAACTTTCGAATGTCCCGCCTAATCTCCGAATGTGGATTGCTTTACGGTCAAAGTCTAAGACCAATTGGCCAGGCTTCCTGGACCTCATTGTGAGTCGGGTTGATTTTATTGCTTTTATCAAGTGGTGAACACCGTCATGTGGGGGTAATTTGGAAGTCCGTGCCTCTGGTTTGGTTTCGTATTCAAAGGTCGTTGATTCGTCATTTGTGTCGTTAACTTAGTCTGCGTTCTGAAGTTCTGAGACGCCAGATTAGTTTCCAGTTGTTCTCAAGAGAGGAACAGTTCTTCGGCCTCTACCTAGGTTCTCCAACTGCTATTGACGTGGGAGGCGGTCACTTTTAACTGAATTCCAGTGTTAAAGGCAGCATAACGGACGGGCATTTAAGGCGTGGTGATTGCCGCACGATCCTAGCACGGCCTTAATTCACTCTGGCACCAATGATGTGCCTTGAAAATCACTGCTACGATGAAAACCGATCGAGTATTTAGACGATGTCGGATGATGATACTCCTACACGCATAACCTGATGTTCTTGTAGATAACTGTTGTATTGTTTAACTTGCAGACGGCCGGTGGACTTCCCTATTCAATGAAGGCGCTCGACTGCGCGAAGAAGGAGGCCCGAGAGGAGGCTGGCATTCCGGACGGCCTGCTTGAAAACCTGAAGCCCTGCGGCACCATTACGTACGTAACCCAGTCACGTCAAAATCGATGTTCTCAAGTCCATCGCCCTGGTTGTCCCATGGTAAAAACTGCCTTCATTTTAGCTATGCATTTGACGACGACGCTGGAGTGGGCGCTGGCGTTGCCTACCTGTACGACCTGGAGCTGCCTCCGGATTTTCATCCAGTGAATTGTGACAAGGAGGTCGAGGAGTTCTATCTGTTGTCGCCCCACGATGTAGGTCCTCCCGGCTGGGCTGTTTGGTTTTCCACGTGGTGAATTACAAAGCTTGTTTTTGCCTTAAAGCACAGCTTACTTTGCCCTCATAGTAGATTGCTTGGCTTACGGTCAGATAATCTCACAAAACGCCACTCGTCGCAGCAGTCACGCCTTTCCAAGCGATGCATGCATTTGTTCGAATCCATCTCCCGTCGCTCGTCGAAAAGCCCTCTTGGCCCCTAGTGGTAGCGCCACGACAAGGTCACAACGCTGTCGTTGAAAGTGTTTTCGATTGGCTGAGATAAATGTCTGAGACGTCGCTGGTGGCACTATTTTTGCTTGCCTTTTGAAAAGTCTGATTGACCTTGGTCCGATGTGTTTAGCGTGGCTAACGCTGAGCGCCGACCTGTTAGTGTGGAACTAACACTGGTCGTGTAGGTAGGTAGAAAACTCACAATCTCAGTGCTGACAACTGTTCTGACGTTTATAGCCAATACTTTGCTTGGTCCCGGCCTTGACATCTTGTATGCATGACCTCTACATCTCTCTCAACCCGTCAGGCAATGTGAGTCAGTAGGTGGTAGACAGCCCCGGGCACAAATCTGCTTTTGACGTATATTTTAAGCCGAAGCTATGCATCAGAGAGTGGGGTCAAGCGTCAGGTCGCCTGTTTCGTGTGAGAATTTGCCTCACACATAAAAGACGCAGTTTCACCTTCATACCTATCCTTGGGTCTGGTTGCCTTGTTTGCTTGTCTGATCGTTATACCAGTCTAGTTGTCGATATTGCGTCCATTTCTTCTGGGTTTTGGTTCCCCATTCCTGCCCACTCATTGAACTACCTTGTTGTTGAATAGGAAACCGGCATGTTGATTTTTAAACAAAACTCGAACCTGTTTGTTGCAGTCGCCAATCATGCAAATGGCGTCGTTCTTTGCACGCCTGTCGTTGTAGGTCGCCAAGTTGATTCAGACGGAGAGTTTCAAGCAGAATTGCGGTATGACGGTTCTGGACTTCTTCATTCGTCACGGATACGTCGATCCAGATGAAAGTAAGTGATTGCACTTGGGGCGTTCGTCGACGTCTCCGTGACGTCATTTCACTGCAAATCACTTTTTTTGCAACTTCGCAGATCCGCGTTTGGAGGAGTGGCTGCAGCTTATGCACTACAAGCTACCCTACGATTAGGGACTGGACGTCGTGTGCGTTTATTATGGGAGTCGATGTTGTATTAAAAACCGACTTTTTCCTTGTGTTGTCGTTGTTTTTATACACTCGCTTTGGCTTTGTGTTTCACCTCAGATTTTCACAGGCGGTAAGAGAAAATGGAGAGGTAGCTGGCGACTAATTAAGAATGACATGTCAATCACCTGAAGTTGATTGCTTTGCTGACGTTCTCAAATGAAGTAATGACAACTAATGGGAGATCGGTGAGGCGCTCCAAATTGTGAGATTTCAGAGTTTACTTGACTTGGGGTGAAGGAGTTCAAGCAAGGGCGGGGACTGCCCTACTTGTCCTCGTTGAAATGAATCACCTCAACAATTTGCAAGAGTCGACTCACCTGGCTTAACACAGTCTATATTTTAGTGTCTCGTAATTGGTGCACTCTTCCTTAGTTGACTTGGACTTGGGTTGAGAAGTAGTCTGCCATTTGTGGTGTGCCAGCTTCAAGTGTACAGCAGCCTCATCAGTTGAGTAAGGGGGTGTCTACTGTCACCCCTTGAAACCTGAGTCCACCATGGACTGTCTTGTCAGTTAGGCTAAGAATCGCAAACCACTAAAGTGGCGAAAACCCTTGACGGTGATTGTGCGACGCCCTCGGCAACTTTGGGTAGCAAGTCTCCGGAATGAACGTTTGTAAACCGTGCTTCCCTTTTGGCCATCAACATTGCACAACTCGCACCTTCCTTGTGATCATCAGGAGCTTGTCGATATTACTTACTTGTAGTTGCTACAACCCTAGGAAACAATCCGAGTTGATCTGGGTGCATTTATCAATGGCTACTTTGACATCAAAGAACTGCACTGTGTCAACATAATCATTTTTTTAATCAGAGTACCCAATTTCTCCTATTTATGCAAGTTCCTGTTCAATAGTGCATTGGATTCGGTTGTTTGTGTATAAGCCGCAACCCGTGCGCGACCTCGAGTACAAATAAACAGTCCACTAGGGGCTTGATCGGACACTAAACAAACATCAGTGATCGCTGTCAACCGTCACCTTCTTGCACTCGAGGCGAAAAGTCGTACACTGTCACAGCTCGTTGATTCCAAGTTGAAGCTGCTCTAAGTCAGCTCTTTCGCACATAGTGACTACACGGAGTGTCGATTACACCTATTTTAACGGAATCTCTAACAATTTGTCTCCGCGCAACTCTGACGTACACCAGCTGTCCCAAGCCTGTGTATGGTACTCAATTCTCTGGACACTTGACGGTAAAAGCTGTTCTTGACGTTATCCATAAGCACAACCCCCAAGCATCAGCTGATGGAGTGCCGAAGCCAGTCATCGCCCTTACTGGCTGGCCCCTTCGTTTCCCGACGGTAAGTTAGGCGGCTTGAAGGCCTGGGAGTGACTACATGGGTATTTATAGGCTTGTGCCGTGTCACCGCACCGCTGATGACACCAACACAGGCTAGAGCTCTTTCCAAACTGACTTTGTTGGCTCAAACGTAATGAAGAACGTCGACGGCGTCGCGACTGTCTGTAGATATTGCTCAAGTTACCTCTGGTGAATTCATCCACTTTCAATGATAGTCTGTTCTAACCTCCCCATACCCGAATTGTAGGCGTTAGCTGTTACACCGCAGAAGACGGTTTCGTTTCCCAGCCTTTGGGAGAGACACCCGTGGATGTTATCGACCCTTTCAGCGCTGCATTAGTGTGTGCCGGGAGGCATTTAGCACGTAACTATCACATAATGGAGTCGCCAACCTTGTCGTCCCCGGTAAGGTGGCGCATATGACGAAACAGTGGGAATGTCAGTTCAGTTCTTCTTCTCATACCGAAAAACATCTGTCATGCAGTTCCTATCTGCACAATCTGCTATTATTTTGCGAATTCGGAGGCTTGAGTTGATGCCCTCAGGTTATAAAACAGGGTTTCGACCTGCATTAACTAAACTCGGGCATTGGAACTCTGCGGTAGAAAACTGACCGGAATGCTGCTTGTCGAACAGAGATCTACAGCAATGGGGTCACACGTTGTTAACAAAGCAGAGGGCTGTGAAATGTTCGAGAGAAAGTGCCCATTCAGTGGTTGCGCTTTTCGGGGTCACTAAATGTGTAGCGGCTTCGTTAGCACTGCCTCACAAGCCGGCTAGTTAACAAACCGAGAAGAAAGACAAGACAGACGGTAGTGGATATAATGATTTGTGTACATTCGACCAACCGAGTCTTCGATAGCGCAGTGCGTGAGAACACCTCGAAAGTCAACTGCAATCGAAAATCGATGACATTCGATCGACTCGTGAATACGCTTCACTCGCGCCCATCTGATGCGGGTTCACTGCAAGTCAACTCCTTGTAACTCGTGACTTTGCATGAGATTTACTAGCCGTGCGTGTATGGACCCGTATTAATTTACACTTAGGTACAAAATTTCAAGCTTCTCAGAAAGACCCACATCGACGGCCACATCACGAAACCCATGGCCTACCTTCCATAAAACCCCATTGGATGAAAGGGCTAGCCAAATCCTCTCGCTAAGGAAGAGAGCTGTTGTAAATCCGACACGGGATCACTGTTGAGCAAAACTAGCCATGTAAAAGGCAGGGGACAAAGCGACTGATCTTAACTACAAGGATTTTGCGTTTAACGTTTAGTCTAATCAAGTTGTTGCAGAGTAAAATAAGAAGGAATAATACAATACTAATGATAATTTCATCTAGTTGCTACCTCAAACATCAAATTTGCTTTACACTTTTGGGATTTGGATGAACCTGTTGCAGTTAGAGCCGCATAATTTACCATCACTTGCCCTGACTTGTCGTTCAAAACACGAACAAACTACTTGACGATTTCATGACTTGACAATGATTCAGCCCCACAAAAATCAACAATTACAGAGTGCCGCAACTACTAAGAGGAGCATCATAATTCACAAACCGCCACTGCGTATTATTTCCTGTTTTCATGTCTAAGGAGAATTCAGTGAGCAGAACGACTACGATAACTTTCGGAGACACTTCTGTACCCTTTTAGTGAGCTGGTCATTGATCCATCAGAGATGGATAAAAGCCCCTTGTTGATCCACTCTATTTTTTCCCAAAGATTTGCTTAATTTATCTTGGTAATTTGTTGGATGTCCACCATCTCACCTAATCTAGCCCCATTGTTTCAATTTAGCGTCGCCAACAGCTACACCATGGCTCTCGTTCACGTTCGTAAAGCAAATTATTTCAGTTCTTTAACATATGTAGAAAAGCGTCTGTCACGCAGTCCCTATCTGCCCAATCTGCTAGTATTTTGAACTTCGACACCGTCTACACAATATGCTGAGTCAGTTAATCGTGAGTCCATTTGTCTTTGAGCGTTGTCCATTTTAACACTAAAGCGACTATGTTTGTTTTTATAACCGCATGCAAGCTTTTTTGTTCAGTCATCCTCTTTATGCAGAAACATACAAATTCTGATCCTCATTTCGTGTTGCCAATAAAAACGTAGTTATCCAAGCCCATTTAAAAATAATTTGCTGTAGCGATGTTTTTGCCTTTAATTGTCTTAATTATTGCACGCTACTGACAAATATTTAATTACCAATAATATAATTGCTGATTAAAGCAGTGGCCGCGATCTCGACCAAAGCGCGTGTCGCTTAACATTTTTGGGGCAACACGCATTGAAATTTCCAATTTCACAATCTGAATTTGCGCCATCAAAAATTTTTTTAGCGAAGGCGCAAAAATTGGGTCTAATAAAGGGTGCTTTTGAACATTTTATACTGCTATTTCTCACAAAAAACCCACAATGCGGAAGTGGACCAGTGACAGCAAAATTTTTCCAAGACCTCTAAAAGCACACACCAAATCAAGGAAATTTAAAAGGCCTCAGCCTTACATAACCACTCATTTACGTACCAGTTAAAATACTTGCTTTAATGAAACAAATTATTCCACATTATTTTAAAGAGAAAGAGAAAAAATACAGTCGAAAATGTCGCACGAGATGTTTTGAGCTAAGTAACAGTTAAAAATTCAACATTACAAGCTAAAACGTTTTATTAAACCAAGCATCTGTTGATCTTTAATAAAAGCATTATTTAAATTTAATTACAATGTGTAAAATTTAAGTTAAGTATTTGTCAACAGGTTGAAATTTATTGATTATTTTCCACCAAAGATGTCTCGAAATAAAAAATGCGATTAGCAGACAATATGAAAGAATTTTTTTAATAAATTTAATTAATTTAATGACGTTTTTAAAACTCAAACCTAAAACGCTAGCAACACTCGGCGAAAATTAAAGAGCGAATCATAAAAATTTATTTAATTAAATTGAGTTTCAACAAAACGCATTAATGCAGAAACATTAGATCATCATTTTAGTTCAAAAAGCCTATTTTTAGTTAAAAAATTCCACATGATTTTCAAATGGCGATTCATAAATTTAGGGCATTTTCCAGCTTGCCAATTGCTGCCAAACCCCAGTTGGGTTAAATGAAAAAAATTCGTGTTTTAAATCAGAAACAGACAGTGTGGTAAATTACTTTTTTGCTACGCCAATTAATTTAAGTTGAACGAGTTGTGAAAGAATTAATAAACACGCTAGAATTTTTGCAAATTTTTTTTCCTCTGCATCGTAAATTATTGCTTTCAAAAAGTGAAATTTTCTAAAAATTATGGCACGCTGTCCCAATTTTAAACTTTAAAAAATATTTAGCAACATGCACTTTAATAGCAAAATTTACTACAATCAGCATTCCTCAATCGATTATGACCAAGTTAATACGTTTTATTGCTTCAATTCTATCAAAGCGAAATGAGCATATGAATGCAATTGGGCGATTATCAGTTGCCAATTGTGCGGGGTTTTCAATATCCGCAGGCTTTTTCATTTAAGTCTTCGTCGTGCCTTTAACAACAAGAAGGAGTGACAAAGTCGTGCTGTGATATCCATGAGATGGATGACTATATCGAAACTTCAACCAACCTTATCTGCCTTAGTGACTCTTATAAAGTACCTAAGCTTTGATATTTTGTTCTACTTTAAGGTGTCCCATTATGTCCAGTATCCCCCCGGGACGACCGAAGTTTACTCTTACTTTGAGAGTCGTGGCGGAAAGTTTTCAGAGACTATATTCTTTGGCCTGCAATACATTATAAAACGGTATCTTGCAGGGCCCGTTGTCACGGAGCAAAAAATTCAAGAGGCCAAGAAAATGATGCGTGAGCATTTTGGACGCGATTTACTAAACGAGGACGGCTGGCGTTACATACTAGAAGTGTGATTACTTTTGTCATTACCGCAATTTTCCTTAAGAAACATGGTGGACACCTGCCTATACGCATCAAAGCTATTCCAGAGGGAACGGTTGTTCCAGTAAGAAACGTTCTGTTTACTGTAGAAAATACCGACCCAAAGTGTTTCTGGTTAACAAACTACCTCGAGGTAACTCTATGGTAATATTTTTCATAATATTTCCTTAAGACTATACTTGTCCAGGTTTGGTACCCACTCACTGTTGCCACAAATTCTCTGGCATTCAAGAAAATTATCTTTCAATATCTGAAAGAAACTTCTGATGACTTATCTCTCCTTCCAATATTGATGCATGATTTCGGTTTTCGCGGGGTGTCGTCGATTGAGGTGCTTGTGGTGAACGTAGACTTGTTGATTATTTTATGTTAGTAGTTACGTTTTGCTTAAACTCATAACTTAAATCAGAATACATTCTTGTCCATAAACCATCTCACATCACACCCGATTCTTGCCATGTAGACTTTTCAGTCTTTTGCTCACATCAACATTTCCTTGTTTAGTCGGCCTCGATCGGAGGAACGGCACATCTAGTATGTTTTCGTGGAACGGATACGATGGCTGCTCTCTTATTTGCCAAACGCTTCTACAACTGCGACATGGCTGGATTTAGTATTCCGGCAGCCGAGCACAGGTGCGTTAGCGAAATTTCAAATACCTCAATCACATCTTTCCTATTATTAAAGTGCATGTTCATGTGGCGGTACTTCATGGCTGCCAGACGTAAGCTTCAAGTCGTTTAATCTCTTTTACTGACACAATAGCACAATAACAGCCTGGCAAGAGGCCGGAGAGAAAGACGCGTACAGGAATCTCCTGGAGAAGTTTCCTACGGGCGTCGTCGCCTGCGTTTCAGACAGTTACAACATCTGGAATGCATGCGAACATATTTGGGGTGAAGAGCTTCGCGACTTGGTTAGTTAGTCTCATCTTTGTCCCAGATCGCGATAACTCTTGTTTCTTGTAACCTTCGACCTCCTGACCTACTTTCATTACATGGAGCTTGGTTTTTTCTCATCAACTGAATTTACTACCACTATCAACGATTTCGACTTTGTTCTTTTCAAGGTTATCAATCGTGACGGCACCTTGGTAATCCGGCCAGATTCTGGCAACCCCGAAAAAGTGGTCGTCAAAGTGCTGGAAATTCTGGGCGACAAGTTTGGCTACACTTTCAACAGTCTCGGCTACAAAGTACTTCCTCCTTACCTCAGATTAATCCAAGGCGACGGTGTCAACCTCGAAAGCCTTGGTAAGGTTAAACAAACAAAAAACAAATCGACTTTCTTCACTCTAGTTTATTTCTGATCCTACACAATCTTGCTGTTAGTTTCATCCTCCGTTGTCGTTTTGCCCAAAGGTTCCTTGTTTTAGTTGGAGGGGAGGCGACTTTACACAATCTTCCCTTTCTTCCATGTCTTATCTTTTGTTGTGAATCAAACACTAGTGAACAAGTTAATGCAGTTGGCAATTGGATTTGGTCCACGCTGTTTTGTAGGTTATGTAGGTTGTCTACTCATTGTAGTTTTAGTCTAATTTTCGAAATGGGTGTTCTTTGTGCATTGTGGGTGGATATTACAGCTAAAGCACTAGCCTGGTATCCGCGCTCAGCGCGATTCAGCATGCATTCTTGGTATCCAGTAATCTAGCAGACCCAATTGTCAACCCGTCTGGCAGTTTCTGCCCTCTGGTCCTGACTCCAAATCCCTCATTTTGGCGCGCCACTTCAAGCCTCGAATACACCTGGCGTCGTTTTGCTTATAGGCAGAATCCTCGAAGCTGTGAAGGCAGCCGGCTGGAGCACTGGGAACGTGTCGTTTGGCAGTGGTGGGGCCCTTCTCCAGCAGCTCAATCGGGACACGCAGAAGTGCGCGTTCAAGTGCAGTCACGCCGTGATTAACGGCAAACAGGTGCGTTCTTCGTGTCACCCCTTCTTAACCTCCCCCTGAAGTGAGGTTTGTAGCGAGATCGATCAGGTCTTTACGTATCTGTGTCCTGCCCAGACGGAATTTGAGTCTGATCTAGGCGAGTACTGGGCTAGTCAACCATTACGAAGCTGTTTATAGACCACACTTTTGGATTTTCTGAATCACTACCGAACAGATTTCCAGCAAGATCTACCAATTGATTGGCACTCCAAATTATGCTGTTCACTCAAATCCACGAGTTGACTGATCACATTAGGCAGCTAGTAGTCCAGGCAACTGGGTTTGTTAGGTCTAATTAGAACTACCGCCGCCGAACACAACTTTTTTGTCTGTCTGTGCTTTTGTGGATGTTGTCTTGTCTACGATATATGCCTTTAATTTGCGCACGTGCTTGTCTTTGCCCACTTTTGCCCCTGTGTGTGTGCGTGTGTGTGTTTGTGTATCACAACACAAGGTGTATTCTTACAGCCCTCCTACCGAAGCATCAAGCGTAATCCAGTGACTAATTTCATTCGCACTGCAAATCCATATATTATTGACCATTTCTATTGGCTGGATTTTGACCATTACACTGAGCTGTACTCGAGGGAACTACACCGTACAATCGCACCGGTTCGCGTTGTTTTCTCTGTTCCGTTTATTGTTGATCGACTAACAGGTAACAGAGAGAATTAAACATCAGCATTGACATTCCCTTGTCTTAGCGTACTTTGTGTGGGGCCGACAACGTGACACGTCGATCACCATGTCTCAAATTACCGCCAGGGAATTCCACTTCCACTTGATTTGATTTCATGGGTGTTAACTTGATGCTAGTCAATGGTCAATCTGATTGGTCGACATGGCGAGTTAATCGATGTGATTGAGACGTCTAGGTGTAAAATTGCCCTCCGCTTGTTAACCAGACGACTCTGTGGTTCACTCCTTTATGGTGACTGGGTGCTTCTCGGGATTGAGTGAGTTGATCGTCGAATGAGTCATTTGTGAAGGGCCTCGCAAATTCTTCCAGTCCCTCTGAGAATGCCTCTGGCCGTTTTAATTGTTCCCGTTTGATAGGAATTAAGGCTTGTCGCCACGCCCCTTGCAGTGCTCAAACGGCTTCCTACGAACCAAGTTATTCGTTTTAAAATGCCACTCCCCCAGGCTTTTGTTGTTGCCTCCAATCCCATTGGTCGTTAAGCAAACTAGGGGTGTCGCAATGCGTTGCAGCTTAACAACGTACTACTGCTTGTATATTTGGTTCCCCTACAGGTTAATGTCTGCAAACATCCCATTACGGACCCCCAAAAGAACTCAAAGAAAGGCCGTCTCTGTCTCCAGCGCTCTGCCTCCCAAAATGGCTACGTCACTATGGAGGAAGGTCGGGGCGACTTGGAGAAGGTGAGTGCTTTTTACTCGGGGATCATGCGGGAACTTCGCGTGCCTCCGCCTTGGAAACTCCCCTCTGGAACAGTCATTCAACACATGTTTTCCTCTCTTCTCTGCGATTGTGCTTACTCGAGTTAGCGGCCCTTCTGTCTGTCCCAAAACAAATGTTTGTCGAGGTCCTGTTTAAGCGATTGGTCACTTAAGATGTGCATTTTGAGAGATCAGCTGATCCAATTGGCGGGTTCAGGTGTATCGGACAGTTTGACATCCGCATTGTCGCGATAGGCTGCGGCTGTGACAATTTGCCCATTTTTATACTCCATATTTTGTTGTGGTCCTTGCTGATTACTCTCTGCGACTCATTAAAATAAGCGGCTGGGGATTGCGAGGGAACAACGTTAATATCTTTTTGATAATCAAACCACATGAAAGTGCATTTCAGTTACTCGCTGAGCCTCTTGGATTTCCACCACCACCACCACCACCACCGCAATTTTTTTGAAAATCGCGTTACTTGTTTATAGGATTTACTCATCCCAGTCTTTGAGAATGGTCACCTACTAATTGACTACTCGCTAGAAGAGATTCGTGAAAGAGCCGAATTACCGGAGGTGAAGGCGGCGGCGGCGGCGGCTTCCAAGCTCAATAATCAGCCAGAAACGGTGGTGAATAATGTCAACAGTCATTAGCACTGCGTCGACACCCACCCACCCGCCCGCCCGCTTGCCCGTTCAACCCTCCCATCAGTCTGCGCGAAAATCCACGTAGAAGAACGCAAAATCTCTGCCCACGTGTGTTTGCGTTTCACCGCACCACATTTTGCCCAGATATTTGTGTAATTAATTTGCGGCGCCACAAGTCTGCCGACCCTTCCTCCCCCCACCACCTCCTCCCTCGTGTACAGGCGACAACCTCCTCCTCCCTTCTCATTGTCCCCATTTATTCTATTGTCCCATATTTTTGCCAATATCGTCCCCCACTTACTGTGTGGTCACGCGGATAGTCACGCAAATATCATGCAGGCACGCTCTTTTGGTATACAGTTGTGTGTTCTCGATATGCAGGTGGCACTGACAATAAATGACTCAACTGGGCTGCCTTAAGGCGACCAAGCATTCCTCTCGGGAGACGTCTTTCTCGTTCGATTTCTTGAATCGGTGGGTGAGGGGTTTGTGGTGGTCACACTGTCCCAGTGCGTCAATCAATACCCTCCCCGTGGTTCAAATGCCCAAATTGCGTGGACTGGTCTTCACTGCGGCCGAATTGCATTCATCAAGAGATAACGGTTGGTAAATGTGTCGAGAAGTGTTTAGCTTTGCGTAGATTTCAAGATGTTAATCGAGAAATTGGGTACAGCAGCGCCGTGGACTGCTGGACCCCTTGAAGTTTTTGTAATTTGGTCTAGCCAATCAAATTAGGGGGTGGACCGCGTGTACTTGTGGCTCAAATTTTATTGTTCACACGTTCGTGTTCCCAACTGAGGCAACGTAATCCCGAAATAAGTTCTCTTTTCGGCGCTTCTTTCTTTTATCCGATGAGAAAGCGTTGATGGAAAAGGCGTCCGCAGTCATGAAGTGCAGTGACGATCGACTGAATTTAAATGCAATGATTACGTTCTCATGAGCTTTCTGAACTCATTGGCCTCACTTAGATGTCACCTGTGAAGACGAAAAACAGCTTTTCATCTAACGAAATACCTGTTCTATCAAAGGGAACTAGATTTAGTTGGAAGTGAACAGTCGTTTGAAGGCAGAGAATTGGGGGCCTGGAGGCATCTACTGACAGATTTATGAAAGAGGGTTTCATACCGTTCGGCACTTGGAGTAAGTGTGAAGGTTCTCGTGTACGTGCATGAAAACATCATCTGTTATTCCGTCAGCACCCCAAGACACAGATGACGTCAACCGCGATTTTTCCAATTGCGACAGCAACAATAGAGGTAGCTTGTAGACAACTTTGACTCGACACACATCTGTCTAAAGCTGCACTCTGATTGGTCCGTTTAACGATGGGTGACTTAACCAACGTGGTGGTAATCGAATTTTCACATGTGCGAATTAATTTATCCAAATTTTTCTCCAATGTTAGCGTAACGAATAGAGAAGAACAAACGCAGTCTCAGAAATGCTGTCCTTCGTTTTCGTTGACATTACGTACGAATGCCGTCGCGAGAGAAATTTGCAGGCTTCGAGGCAATTAACTCATCAAGGGATTCACGCACATCGTACAGTGTCTTAGTAACTGTTTATTTACAAAGGCGAAACAAATGATGGCTAGGTGGAGCCAGGTATTGTGGAAAAAAACACTGCTTGATCTGCTGCAAGGTCCTGTTGCGTTTGAATTGAGTCTTCAAGCAGTAGAGCCTGCAATTCCCCATCTTCGAACTTTCAATGCTGTTGTCCGTGAAGCAGCTGGTCACTAAGATAGAAATCACCAATTCTAAAGCGTTTGTACCAGTAATTACGCGGTTTCACAACCACAACGCTGGTACCAAGATCACTGCAAATTGATGCACCGTGGATTTATTCCTTGTTATTGGAATTCGTGTAAAATGCAGTGCCATCCGATGCGCCGTTTGTCAGTTGTCATCGTGAGAAGTTATGTAACTCACGTGCACTTGTCGTTCCGTTATTCTGAAACCCTGCATCCGGTCTTTGTAAAACCACAAAAGACCGCGAAAATGTTGCTCTTCTGTACAAAGTAAGTCAAACACCTAATAACAGGTGTTTATACAGTTGACAGGGGTTGGCTTTGCCGGAAAACGCCTTTGTGAGCTTGTTTACAGGGTGGCAACTACGGTAGACAGCAAGGCGTGCCATGCACCACACGTGAGGCTGTG
This sequence comes from Mesocestoides corti, assembly GCA_900604375.1. Classification (NCBI taxonomy): domain Eukaryota; kingdom Metazoa; phylum Platyhelminthes; class Cestoda; order Cyclophyllidea; family Mesocestoididae; genus Mesocestoides; species Mesocestoides corti. Next base: position 66,309 of record UXSR01005373.1, on the reverse strand, counting down.
GCTGAGCCACATGCCAGAAGGTGTGGTCCAGTTTGTTAACAATCACACAGTAAATAAGCCATTTTCACACCTGACGCTATTTGAAGTGACTGAGGACTTGAAGTTAGACACATCGTACAATGCTTCCGGTTACCAAGACTTAGAAATTCGATGCTTGGCTTGGATTTGGCGCCAAGATGCAACTAAAGCTGTGCCAGATTGAATGGACCCAGTTGTGTTTCCATGAACGAGACGATCAACGGTGAACAGGCTCGCATTGCCAAGTGTTGGACATGAACCGACACGTTCCACAACATGTGAATTGCCAACCCAACGCTCCAATCGACACGCCTAGAAATTTCAGCTAGCGTCTACGCCACAACTCAAGTACACCGGAAAATTCTACTGCATAAATCATGTGTTATTGGTCTGCCGTAGTGCCAAGAGGCGGCAAGGCGTAACCTCGTTGGACCTGCAGTGGCTTGTGCCAAGTCGTGTCCATCATTTATGGCGGTGACACCTTGGCAATGCGACCCCACCACCCCACCCGTCTACACACGCATCCCTCTATGTGCTTGTCAGTATTCCTGACCCTACACGCACGCAGAACACCACACAAGCACTAGAGTCTCGTGGAGCCGCTATATACCGTCTTTTAGATCTTCTCCAATAGCGTAAGTGAACCTCAAATTGTAGGAGTCTCGGTGTGTTCACGAACGAGGTCTACTTTGAGTCCCTGCTCAACCCCTCACACGTAATCGCGTGCTTTTACCTAACAGTTCAAACTAGCTTTCGCCTTTGCTCTCCTGTGACACGTGATCAATCAATTAAAAGCAACCCTTTAACCCTGACCTTAAGAGAAGGAGGTAATCAAGATAAGTACGACTTAATGTGATTAAGTGGTCAAGCGTTGACAAGTATTACTTTAATTTTAGTCAGAACGTTGTAAACCACGTGTGGGTGGGTGCAGTTCTTTTCCAGTAGTTCCAACTGGATAATAACTGAGAATTTTGACCCAGCCTTCGACCGACAGTGCTCCTCTTCCATGTTCTGTCGATTGTGTGATCCAGTGTAACACGATCCCATCTGTCCAACAAACTTGGTGCGAAAAATTATCTTACAGTCGGCTTAGTTACTCCTACCTCTGGTTCTACATTGCCTTCCAGGTATGGAATTTGAGCCTTTTTGAACGAATCTACATTTTTTTTCGCAAGAATCTGCCGCCAGCCATGACGTCGAAAAGTGATTGGGCATCGTCTCCTGTCCACTCTTCGCCTTCGAGTCATCATCACAGACAGTCATGCGGTTAATTTGATTGGTCTATTGATTTTCGTCGAATGTTCGCGTAACTCACACCTGTCCTTGAGAATTTGAGCGCATTCCCTGCAGTCACGGGCAATTAAGACCTAGGGTCATCTTCGGCGATCGGTCGATAACATGGCTAAACGTGGCCGGCTGCTGTGTCAGCACCAGCTGTGCTTGGGCTGAATAACAGAACAACCAGATAACGACACCACAGAGCACCGGTCTGCTTGTGCCACAAGACAATCACAGCTTAGAGAAAGGCATGATTTATTAGCTGAAAAGTCAACTCACGAAACCACGAGACCAATTCGGATTACTAAATATGACCCATCTTCCCGTGACAATAACTAATTGGACGATAGGTCAATCAAGCACGGAATTTAACACAGCAGTAAACTCCTCCAAATGTTGCTCACACGCGTCGCAGAGCCACGCAGGTCTATGGCTGGCCACTGCACCCGCCTTCATTCCCCTGCTGGTTAGCGACTTTAACCGAACATTGTGACCTTTTCTCGAAGGTCATCAGAACACAGGCGTGCACTTCTAAGCCTGGCAAATTTTCAGCGCACTTAGGAACTGACACGTAGCAAACCGCTGGTCTAAGCTACACGGCTTTAGCTGCCAATGACTCCGCCATTTCCACAGGCGTCTTGTGTTCACAAACACGGCGGTAAGCCTGCTGCCATGGATACTGCCTCGTTGACTCCCAAGTTCCCTCCTCGTGGCCTCATATCCGTCACCCAACCAGGCTTAGGCAATTTGCCACGTCGACAGAATGAGATTGAGGTCAACAGAGAATTCTCGCACACGGCCATACATTAGGGAGAGAGTTCATCACATAAAATCGACCGTCCATCTAGCAGTAACCCATCAACTGGTCCTGACGTGGCTCTTACTTTAAGGCAACTTGACACAGCTTCCCAAGTCCTATTTTAATTCGATCTACAGAGGAGTAAAGAAACGATATTTGCTACTCGACTATGCCCAGGTTCTTCATGTAGCTCAGACATTTCATCGTACTTTGTGGAATGCAGTCCAACTAATTTCCCAGAAGGCAGTATTAAGAAGCTAACAGTGTCTAACAAATCAGTCAGTGGCTGTCCTGCCGATTTAAGTAGCTGTAAAAGAGGGTTCAACACGACCAGAGACTCACATCCCCAACAGCGCTGTAGAATTTCACACGGCCCTACCTAATACAAACCCAGATACTTGGTCCAGCGCACTGCTTGATGTTCTCATCTACTTTCACCGGCTGAATCAAATCTCACGCATGTCCTGTGTTCCTGAAAGAACCCCTTGATACTTCCTACACGAACCACTCAGTTTATGGCCGATTTATGTATTTTTTTAGTCCAAATCTCTTCAACCACTCACCAGAGACCTTCATTGACGCTCGCGACGAAAGAGAGACTACGGCTGCGTCTACACGATTTAGGTTACAGAGAACCAGTTAGTTCTTACAATTTTTCGATTTCGTACATCGATTTATTGAACGCTAAGACCCAGGTAGATCTGGTGGACACGACCGCTGCTCAAAACTGGCCAGACAAAATGCTCTTCACTGCGTCCACACAATTTGTCTGGTTTTTCCGCCTCACGTCTATCGTTGAAGTGCTATCTAAGAAGCAGCGGAGGTGTGAAGAGAGAGCAGTAAAAAGCTTGCAGAGTTCCACTTGTCACAGGAGGTGAAATGGTTGGCGGCATTCACACCGAAACCCTAGGATCCATGGATTTGTGCTGACTGGCAGCAGATGGAAAAAGGATCTCGCTGCGCGAGACAGTGCCCCAGAAAAATCGGCTGAAGCATCGATTTTCTTCAAGGAATTCCAACCAAGAGAACTTAGTCGCCTCATTAACATGAAAATTGGAATAAGTGATTGTGGGGGTGATTTTTAGCGTGTTCCTGTTCTGTTCACGTTCCACGAATCCTAGGTTTAATTAATCAGTTGTTTAGTGCCGAAGTGTGGTCACCCAATTGACGACACCAAACGCCACACCTCTTAACTGAAATGGCTACAAATCTTAGGCGAAATCAACCATGGTATGTTTATTTGGACGGCAATTGACGCAAGTTACAATAAATCGGGCGCCGTTTACACGACTGTCTTCAGAAGAGTACTTTGTCAAACGCATGTTCCTGTTGATTTGATCATCAGAATTCTCAATTTTTGTGGGTTGAAGTTAAAAACGGGTGTGACTGTCACGTTGCCACAGACGCGATGGAATTAATCCTTGATATTGGTGGACTTGCTATCAACTCGATTCCATTGCACTTAGTGACATGTGGTCTAGCGTTGTCATGGTAAAGGATGGTGGTTTTTCGATTCACCGGATTTGGGACGTTTTGATTGGATTTCAACAGTGACTCTGTTGATTTGCCCACAGTACTCCTCTTCGTGTTTCCCTGCAATCTCGCTAGACGCACAGGAGCATTTTCATTGGTTGCAGCAGTTCAGCCTTTGTTTAAATGCCCCAATGCCGTCAAATTGTCAACAATATGGTCGAAGTGTGTCGTTTAGAGGGAAGTCGCCATCTTGAAATCGACTGCCCTAAAGAACTGCCATGTAATAATACGATTGTGGGATTACAATCACCTAAGCCCAACGATAGCTTACTGATTAACCAATAAACGCTCAGTTTAGCATTGTTTGATGAGCGAAGTGTCTTCTAGAGGGAAGTCGCCATCTTGAGACCGAATACAGCGCTGTCCAGTTGCACTAGACAACTGCGATTATAATCACCTAAGCCCAACGATAACTTACAGATTAACCAATGAACGATCAGTTTAGCATCGTTTGATGAACTGACTTTTCACCAATAATAATAATTAATAATAAAGAGCATCTTTATCACGAAAAATCATCTCATAACCAAGGTTAGGAAATAAAAGCAAAATCGGTGATAATGGACATCGCTGTTTGAAACTATTCTCGAAATATTTAAAAAATTTTACAATATCTACTGAAACAAAAAACGTAGCAAAGATAAATCGCGTAAACACATTGCATCACGTATCTTCGAAATAGTTTTTTGGTGTTTGAGCAGGTTGTTAGAAATGAACAAACCATGGAAACGGCCTTGGGCATGAGTGTTTACAGACATGGCATTATCAAAACATGATAGATGCACGCCTCGGCCTAAAACAACATCTGGCTTTTTCCACAAACTCACTGTTAATTGATTGAAGGTTAATCCGAACTAATTCGCGTGACTCATGCAAATTGAACAAGGAAATTTAAATTTGATAGCTGAGGGCCAAGGTAACATCTTGAGGGAACATTCCTTAAACACCAGTGGTGTTTTATGCACCCTAACAAGATTTCCTCACTCGTTTTTTCTTGATTATAATGATGAACAAATAAGATAATAAAGATCTGATTCCGTCAATACGTGACTGCGTTGACGGAACGAAGAATCAATCATCCTCTTTTAAGTTTGGAAATACTGCTACTGATTTGTTTAAGTAGACATTAAATTAATGTTTTGGAAAATTATGTGTGTAATGCGCTTACTTGTGCCTCAACGATCATGCAGTTCAAGTCAGAACGTCTCAACACACGCTTCTATCTAGCAACAAAAGCACAAACTCTATTATTCTCAAATTTGTCAATTACTAGGCATGAAACGATACCGAAACGCCATCGCAACCAGAAAAGGCATAGGATTTAAACGATAGCGTATCAAAACCGTTACTCTAGCCCCACACAAAAGCCATGATATCGATTTAAATCGGATAGCAGAAGAGGTTGGCAGCAGCAAAGAGAAACAATAAATGTTAGTAGAATAAGTCGCCATTTCCGAAATTTCGCTACCCTTTAATCGGATCAGTCCAAATGCCTGAAATGTAACAAGAAACTACGCAAGAAAAGTCTTGTCGAAGCGCACGACAGCCCCATGCCAGAACGCGCGCTGTGGCCGTGCGTTGCCCGCGACGCCACGTGACTCTCAGTTTAGCGCGAAGCGCGCCAAATGAAATACCTCGAGTTGATTGGCTAATGCCGAAACTGTTGTCAGCCGTGGAGGCACGCACGAGTGCGTCACTGCACTTTTATGATTGGCTCTGGGTTAACCAATAAGAAAGCCCCAAACAGTCTACCGATCGATGGTTAGCACGACAGACACATGCGCCGCATTCGGCAGTGTTTTGCGCCTCTGCGACTATGTCCGATGCAGTTCCGCGGTTAGCGGATGGTTTTGATGCAACAGCATCTCCATTTGCACTGGCCAGCAATATCAGAGCGCGCACAACCGGACCTTCCAATGTGCCGAGCTCCAGTGAGGGTAATGCGCCTTCAAAACATCGACGCGAAGGCTCAGCCGCGCAGGACCCTGGACGATGCTGCAAGAAAACGCCGCCTGGCCACAGGAAGGCGAAGTATCCAATCGCTTTTATCGCGTCTACTTGGGGCTTCCTCACTAACATCGAGAGAGCTATCATCCTTCCGACAATGTGGCTTTTCTTCAAGAATTACTGGGGCGAGGCTACTGCCGCCAGTTTCTACCCAAGTACTCTCGGAGTTTTCAGTTTGTCAATTTTGATTGCTACGCCGTTATTCGGCTGCGCTGGCCACGCCAAAGTCAACGTAAAGTATCTGCTCCTCCTGGCCAACCTCTTGGAGGTGGTTGGCAATTTGGCGTACCTTTGTGCCTCCAGTCCTTGGCTCGTATTCATCGGACGCATGATAGCCGGTGTTGGAGCTAGTTGCGAGCCTCCCATGTACGCGGATCTCACGCGGGCCACCGAGTTTCACGAGCGAACACCCTTTATCATCGTTCTTTTACTCTCGCGCCAGGTTGGGCTCATTTTTGGCCCCGCATTTACCCTCATCTTAGACCGACTCGACGTACAAGTCTTCGATATGAAAGTTAATGTCTATAACGGTCCTGGATTGGTTATGGCTTGTCTCTGGGTCCTACATTCCATACTTATTCTGATCTTCTACCCTAACCTCGACAAATCGGGAGTCTATTCTGATGACGTACAAAAGTCTGCCTCTGGCACCATCATTCCCACCTCAGATGAAGGCGCCCCGAACACACGTGTGGAGGTTCGCTTTACTGGTTTCTGGCAGTACCGGTTTCTCACTCTCTACGCCACCACCTTTGCGTCGTACTACTCCGTTATGGCACTTGAATCAGTTCTCTCCCCACTGGCGAATCGCGCTTTCAATTGGGGCGCTGTTGAAGTGAGTTACATATACATTGCAGCCAGTATTTTGGTAATAGTTGTGTCTGGCATCATGCACTTTATGTCCAAGTGTATCGAGGATCGCAAGCTGATTGTTGTTGGTCTCGTTTTCCTGATTGTTTCCTACACTTACCTCACTGTGGTAATCGATTCCCTTGGCCCCTTGGGTGAATGGGGCAAGGCGCTCGTAGTAGTGGGCGTTGGGATCCACGTGATTGGAATGCCCTTCCCACTAGCCATCTCGGAGTCTCTGTACACCAAGTTCGTTCCTGCGCCGAGGCTGGATCACGCCCAGACGATCCTGCGAACAGTGATCAACGTGGCCTTCCTCGTGGGGCCGTACGTCGGTGGCAGCTTCCAGGCTCAGCCCACGTCGGTCTTCATGTCAATGGTACTCATCAACTTCATCTCTCTGGCGATGTTTCTGTGCAAATTTGGCGATTTCCAGATCACCCCTGAAATGCAGGTGGACAACGCCCCTGCCTCTGTTCGACCCGACAAGTCCCATCTTAGCGTATAGCGAAATCGCGTGTGTATAAAGTTGCTTTTCATTGTGTACATTAATAACTTATGCAGCGTCTCAGTCATTTTTATCTACTCAATGGTGGTGATGCCGTTGCAAGTGGGATTATGCATATTTTAAACTCACCTGTGTCATCTCTGTTCGTCCTACAGGCTGTGTTGTAGTCCCATGCTGCTTCCTATTGCTTTATTTTATACCGCTTACGTTCCAAATGTTTCCGAATACATTACACCGAAGAGAATATGTTCTGTTTTAACCCAGCGGCCTGTATTTCGTCCATACATGCATTTGACGACGGGTAAAGTGCGCTTTCTTTAATTGAGTTGTGTAAACACTGTCAGGATTTAGTTTTGATTTACGATTTCGTGAAAAGGTTGCAAAGAAGGTACTGGGGAGGTGCCGATGGGGGAATTTGTGTGTAGATTGATTCAGGACACTAGCGCAGTTGACAGCAAAGTTCTTAAGGTAACCGGTATCCAGATTATCCGACGGGGTATTTGGCGCGCGTGTGGTGTGGTCGACTCGTCTCGTGTTGCCCGAAGCAACAGACAGGCAATCCTCCAGGTCAGCCATTTGGTGTCCCATTTCGGGAGCTGGTCTTACCCTCTAGGTGTTTGGGGCGGTTTTAAGTAACTGGGTTTAATGGATTCTGGTCTATCGGCACGTGACAGCCAGCCATGGGTCCAAGATTTTGATCTTGTCACTACGGGGGGCCTCCCGTCAACAAGTCTTCCTTTAAATCGCTGTTAGCGAATCGTTTTGTCGTGGACCAAAGTAAGGCGGACAATACTAGTTCTTGTGTTGGCTGGGGTCATTTGCCCCTCAGAGGGAACTCGTAAACAAGTCTAGCTTCCTAACGGTAAATGGCTCGAGAATTTTGCCCCTAGGGAGGTGCCAGGTGGCTGTAAACTTCACTGTTCGATTGAACTTTAATATTATTAACGAGTGTACCAGGAGACTGTGGGTTATATAATCTAATTAATCTACTGTTTTACGAAATTCGAGACACGCGGAAGATTGTGTCACTATTAGTAAGCCAATGAAAATCGATAATCAACACAAGCTGGTTGTTCCAAACTGTCTGGCTTGGCGATCGATCGATTTTGCTGTGGTATTTGCTTGGATTTGTCAAAAAGGACATAAAGACAGTATTCTACAAGTTGTTATTATCTGAGACACGAATTAGTTGCGGTGCGGATCCGACAAGATGCAGGCGTCGTTGTCAATCGAATGATGCGTGCGTGCGTGCCAGTGGTGTCAGGTAGTTTAGACCGACATGTCAGCTGTGATGTTTATGATTACGAGATGTTCACGGCTTGGCTTGTAGGCTCAAAACTTGATTGGGTAATTAATCTCAGTTTTGGTGGCTCGTGCCAAGGTGTTTGATGAGGTGGCCAGTGTCCTTCTAACTGGCAACAGGAGGATCACACTTGACACCGAACTAGCGCAATCACCGCACCAAGTTGCACGACCTTTTACCTTCATCGATTAGTGCATACCAAACCAGTAGGATTTACGGATTACCTTGTTGTGGGTCCCAGCATGCGGTCCTGAACCACGCCGGGGCCACGAAATTAACCCTGGCCCGATTACACTTCCCTGATACCCACAATGAAGAAAACGACCGGAGAGGACGTGGACACAACCGTTTACTTCAGAGCTCAACCACGTTGGTGTCGTCGTGTCGTGTGTGGCGTTTGCGCGTGTGCATTTATATCTCGGATGTGTGAGTCATACATGCGCCAACATCGAGACCTAGGTGTGGGGATACTCCAAGATAAATATTCGTGCTGATGAAGGGGGAGTTGAGGATCCGCGCGGCTGGCGACATGCTGCGACAAGGGGAATCCTGTGTAGGAGGTGGCGCGACCAGATTAAAGGGTTGAATAAGCATGATTCACGACAACCTCGGTGCGATTCGCCGAACAGATCATGACGTCTTTTGGATTGCCTGTCAACTATGCAAATACAAATCAGCTGAAGGGTTGATGATATGCCAGTGTCTTAACCACTGCCACTTGCCGCCGCCGAAATTTGTGACGGCGACCCTAAGTGCGACACGCCGGCGAACATTTGACGAAGGAGGCAGGGCATGAACTCGAACTCTCGCTCCTTCGTCTTAGGAGCTAAATTTTCCTGGATGTCTCAAGACATGTTTGTCAAGTGGTTCTCAAACCCGACTCACATTTCTTTACCGGACAAATATCTAGAGTCCTGGGGATGACTTTATTTGGTAGTTTGGTTGTACAGAAATCTTTTTTGATTCAGCATTCCTCAATGTAGCATCAAGTAGATTGAGCTAGTGAAAGTTGTGGACAAAGCAGTCACGAGTTTTCACCATCTTCAACCTCAAGGATTCGTCGTTCATCTCCTCCAGATACTGTGGGCCTTTACAACTCAAGCAACCTCATGCTACGGCATTCAGCGAATCGGAATAATTCTGTCCGTTTGTGCTGTTGTTCTAAACGAGTGGTTAGTGTATCTTTTTGGGCTAAAATCAAGAGCCTGAGCCACGTACGCACACACAAACACGAAAATTAACTTGTGAACACGATCCAGCAGCCAACCAATCAAAATCCACCAAGTAAACATTACTGATGGGTGACAAATTACGCTCGTTAGCTTGGTGTAAGCATTAAACATGTCAAAGTTTTTTTGACACGAAAATCCATTTCTCTGCCTTCGATTGCGACAAGTCACGACACTGCGAAATCCACCACAGGCAAGCTTTTACCACAACTGCGACATTCAGCGGTTTCAAAGCCTTCACGTGGTAGTGCAATATGGTGTGTAGTTTTTTTTGAAAATCACGTGCGGTTGGTTGTTTTGTGGACTATTGAGAAGATTTCCACAAAGTGCGCTGCACCACGCGACAGACATTATTGCTTTTATCACAAAATCCCATCTTCGGGGCTTCGCACTAGGGGTCCACGTGACCGCAATTTCGTGTAATTGATAAGCGCCAAGATCTATTCTGTACTTTTTGATGCTGCGGCACGTTATCCGCATTCCCCAATCTTCTCCACTTCAGGCTTGCTTCCACCATACTTTAGAAAAGCACGTATTTTAGCAATAACTGGGGAAGAGTTGTCATGTTTTCTATTCTGTAACTTTCAATTTTCCCATCAATTTTCATAATATTATTGATATCGCTGCTATCGTTTCGCCATTTTGAAGAACCCTACTTACACGCGTTACACAAGCTTTGGCCGTGTTGGTGGTGGTGGTAGTGATGGTGAAACATGTTAGCGATCAGCACGACTGCATGGGCCTTATTCAAGATAGTTCGAGAATGTTCTTCCCGTGCATAAGCTGATTTCAGTTTGATCTATTCCAAAGTTCAAATTGGCGCAGCCGGTAAACTCGTTTGAGTCTATTAAAGCAACTTCAGCACATAATCGTGGCGATGGTGTGGGTTCGTTGAAGATCTACAACTGCGCGGTCGCATAGTGAAACATGGCGCATCTTCCAATGCAGTCGATCGCAAAAAATAGCGCCGTGAAAGCTTAATCTACAGCGAAAACCGGTCTAGCATGCAAGCGTTGCGTGAATTTTAATCTACTCGTGCGCCATTTTATGACTTTGCTTGGCACCCACGCAGTCAACAAACCATGCACGCTTTCAATGCTATTTCGAACAATATTTCGAAGTCCAAGTGGCCAGTTCTGCTCTCAGCAAATTTTGGAAAGCAAAATCAATGTTGTTCAAAGAATCTATTGCTTATCCTCTCTGTGTGGATCCGTTGAATCATCATTTGACCGTGCACAAGTTAGATTCAATGCTCCCAACTATGATCTGAGTGGTTTTACTTGCCTTTTTCGTAAGGGAGATTTCGTCTGAGGGCCATTATTGCAGGAACTTGGCGGAGGGGGGGGGAGAACATATCCACTTTTGGGTACTGTTTGGACTACAAAAACACTATTTTTGCCCATTTTTCGAGGCAAAATGTTTGTTTGCATGGGCTGCGGCCCCATCCATCGAAGTGGCTCTCGATTTTTGAGTGCCTTTTGCGTCAGCCACTCGTTTTTTACACGTTTATTAGCTAATTTTGAGTGGTTTCATTTAAACAAAGATTTAATGCGCAAAATTGAATTAGCGTTACTGTGACGCATCAATGTGCACCACGACCGCTTATTGAGAAATAATTTGGTGTTAAAAAGATGCTGACCATTCTCCTCACGAAATCCTTTACCGATGACGCCATCAGTTGCACACGGCCCGGTCCAGAATGATTGGCTGAATCAAATAATTATCACAGAGAATATCGGTGTTAACAATTTACCATACAAAACCCCTTTCAGCGTCTAATTTGAGTTCATGTGCTCTGATTTTACGATCAAACACCTGACCCCGTACCCGCTCTAAATTTATTGCCTTAATAAAAGTTACATGCCCATGCTACTGGCAATTTCCACTCAGGAAAATCCCAACTTCCACTCGAGTTTTGGAAACACGGAAATACCAGGTAGGAGAAGTTGCTTCCGCAGATTTACTTCAGCAAACTGCGAAGCACACGAAGGAGTAATTTGGCTCTGTTTGCATCTTCTGACTCAATTTGACTCAGCGTTGGAAGTCGTCGGTAAAATCAAGCAATTCATCCAAAAAGGGCTGCGTTAGTGAGTGGATTTCGACTGAGTCGCCTTCGCAGATCCAGCATGAACTCCCACAAAATGTTGAGTTGCTCGTGGAGCTTTTTCATCACAAATATGTTAGTCGACTTGCCCTGTTTTCAATTCCGGTTCAATTATTGTGGTCTTGAACCACGCCGGGGCCACTGAATTAACCCTGGCCCGATTACGCTTCCCTGATACCCACATTGAAGAAAAAGATCGGAGAGGACGTGGACACAACCGTTTACTTCAGAGCTCAACCACGTTGATGTCGTGACGTGTGCGCGTGTGTATTTATACCTCAGATGCGTGAGTCATACATGCGCTAACATCGAGACCTAGGTGTGGGGATAATCCAAGATAAATAGCCAGGTGAATGAGGGGGGAGTTGAGGATCTGTGGGGCTGGCGACATACTGCGAAAAGGGGGACCCTATGTTGGAGGCGGATCGACCGGATTAAGGGATGGGAATAAACACGATTCACTACACATTAAAGCTCGATAGAAGACATTTTCAAAAGGGGCTTCATATTTGGGTTTATCTGGCTGTAATTTCTCAAGTTGTAACCTTCTTTTGACGTAAATTTGCACATTCCAATTGAAACCGATAATCTTCCGATGGCTGATTGGCTTATAAAACATAGGCGGGTCACATTTTACCCATATTTGGTTAAACTACCTCTATATTAGGGTGAATTTACGTACGAGATTCCCGCTTTCACCACTTTTTTATGCACTTAAAAAGTGGCCTTTTACGCAGCACTAATTGCTTCCGCGAACAACATTCTCCCATGAATGCAAATTGCTCACACACGCACGCATTTTAGACCCACATTTACCATACCATATCTCATTCACGGCATCCTAGAAACAAATTAATAAGTGGGAATAATTTCGTTTTCGTTTCCGACGAACTATGCTTTTCTGCTACGGCCATTGCGTCTTGCAACGTGCGTACTGAAGTGTTAGCGATCGTGCGTAATTGAAGCTTGCTTACAGAATTCTTAGATTCAATGACTCATCCTTGTTTCCTTTGGTTACTGGCATGAGTCACCTGTAACACACGACACAGTAGGGTGATCTGACAATAATCAACTGTCGCGTCTGATGTCAAATGTCCTGGCTGTGTTCTCGGGTCCTTAAGAGCTGTCAACTAGCCGGGTTATAAGGTGGTGCAAGAAATCCACCACAACTAGTGACCTCGTCGATGCTGGTTTCTTTTCTATTTTTCAAATTCCTCTCTTCTGTTAACAATGCGTGTTCCTATTACTGTAAAATCTTGCTCGGAAGGCAGTATTTTAGTAAATTTTTTCACATGCGTAACAGGTGACTGATAACAATACTGCTGAGTCATTGAGATCAATAATTCCGACCACTGGCAGTCCACCACACGTGCATCGTTTTGGCCTCGCTAACTGACATCTTCGCCTATAGAAGCAACTTCATACGGCGCATTTTCCTCATCCACGATGTCAGACATTAAAATTAATGCCACATTTCCTCGTACATGTCCTCAACAACGAATGGGGTTCTCTGGACAGACGGAAAAAGTCAGACACAGGGCTAAGTAGAAGCCACACAATTCCATTGAGAAACCCCACACTTGATTAAAACACTGAAATGTGCTAGTCAACAACACTACTGTTAATTTAGCTTCAGGTAGCGCAACCGGTGCTAAATTGTTACTGTGGAGGGTGTTTCGGTAGCTCCAAAATTAGTTCAAGAGTTGGGAAATTCCACAAGTTTTCCTCATCAGGCATGAAAAGCGGCCTTTAGGGATAATATGCCAATTAAGTCTTTATACCACTGCTCATAAAAATTGAACTCTGTTCTCTGAATCTCCACGACCCTTCAGGCCACCCATTTCAACCAGACTGGAATTGTAGCATGTCCAATGATTACGGCTTGTAAGTCACCATCTGAGGGAGTTACCTGGTTAGTAGCCAATGAAATTAGTTCCAACAATTGACAATGATTGGTCCGTTCTCTTTCCCACTTGGATTTCTTCATATTTTTCATCGCTTCGAGTAGATTTTTGTATTGTTAGGTTTTCAGGCCTCTGAAATTTTGAAAGCGGAATATGGTTCAGGCATAATTCACCTGCATTTAAAGACCGTTATTGCCACCACAGCCAGAAATGTGTTTAAAATAAGGCTAAAAACGATACCGCTGATGTAGTCATTATTCCACCCACCTAATTGCGTCAGTTGAAAGCTTTTATGAGTGTGAGCTAGTTTTCCTGGTTGTCAGCTGATAAATTGTTCTGGTTACGCACTAGAAATTGCGGAACCATTTGGAGCCTTCAATTTGATCGAAGTGTAAAGAACGCAAGCATGGTTTGTTTAGAAACGACTGACACTCAAATCCCTGAAGTGTCGCAAGATTTTGATTATCTAAACAGGGATTTGTCTCGTTGAAATCGGTTCTTGAAGCTGTTCAATCAACATATACGGGAGTTGAGTACGCACCTATCGATAACATATTGGGATCACAGAGAAGATGTAGTGACTAGAGGATTTAGCACTACCTTACAACCCTCTAGTTAACAGCCCGTAGCTACCCGAGGATAGGAAAAAGGAGGCGACAGAGAACACGACCGTTTATTAGAGTCGAACCAGCCAAGTGGCTTTGTGTGCGTATGAGCACGGGTGCGTAACAGGCGAATGCTGACAAAAATCAATAACAAACGGGGATGAGTCATCGCTACACACGGGCCTTCATATACGCACACTCGCGCGGGGCGGCTGTCAGTCCACTACAAAGACCAACCTCACTCCATTTGATTGATTCACCACACTTCAGATCTCTTTAGTAAGCTCTCTGAAAACTGCTGAATGACTGCCAATTCGTCAGAATTGCCTTCTTGAATGGGTGGATGTCTGTCGATTGTCGTGCTTGGTTGACAAATAGCAACGTGGACAGGTTTATTTGCATCAAGTGAATGAAGTGGTGGTTGTAACCATGACTACGTGTGACAACTCGTGCCTCACCATCGAAACGCTAGCGGAGTCATCCACTTGTAACCAAGGTATGCATTGACGGTTCTCTGGTTTGCGACTTCACGACAAAAATGACATTTTCACCAACACTGAAACACGCTTGATGAGTGGAATGATGCCTTGTCAAATGTCTTCAGTCCTATGTGAAGGGGTGGAGTTTCCATGAAGTGACTACTTCAGTTCTGGCCGCTAAAAGCCACTGTCTCAGGTAATCATGAAAAGACAAATAACCAACTAACCCTAATACAAAGGCATCAATTAATCCAGTTTTTAAAATTTATTCGTCAGCTTCCTAGGGTTTTGTTGAATAAATTTGCAACTGAAGCGAGTAAAATCAAACAATCAATAATAGGGCAAATTCTAATTCGGATGGAATCGATAAAACTAATTTTTTTCATGGATGTTTGTAAACCGATGTTTGAGGTTTGCACACAGAGCGTAGCTAAGTGTAGTGCAAATATTTTGGCTCCCCGTTAGGATGGATTTCGTTTTAGTGTAGCCTGTAGAATATCCGGGCTCTAGGATAGCGAAGTTTAGGTAAAAAACAGGCTTTATTGTCTGGTGCTATCCGAGTCCACTATACTGGCTGTGCTTCCGATTCGTTCTTGTCTCTGGCTAATTGCTGATCTTTCACTCACAGAGACGAGGGATTGGTTGAGGTTGTGGCGAGCAGCAAGCCAGCACAGTTATCATTCGTGAGCGAACACAAATCAATCGATTTTTTCGCGAATGCACTGTTGTGGACAGACAGCCACCGCGCGAGAGTATTAATGACTCACCCTCATTATTATTGATTTCTTGTTAGCAGTCGCCTTTAACGCACGCGTATTGATGCGCACACAAAATTTGCTCGATTTTACTCGACTTGACTGGCGTGATGCGAATAAACGGTCGTGTTTTCTGTCGACTCTGTCTTCTTTCTTCCTGGGTTGTGACCGGCTGTTATCTATAGGGTTTTGTGGTAGTGCTAAACTCGGCCCCTACAAGGTCAGCGTGATTCAATATGTCTGCGCCCCAAAACTTAACCCGTGTAGAATACTCGAGATCTAGTATGAAAAAGACTGGCACAACAGAACAGGCTTTATTGACCAATCACAAGCCAGAACCACATGTCAGGAGCTGTCCATCAGAGACCAGCACTCTGGCAAAGCCGATCACTATATGCTGCTACTCATTGGTGTCTTTCTCTGGTTGGCTGGTTATCTTCCTCGGATGCCATTGGAAATCAGAGCGACAGAGCATTGACTGAGGCCAGCTTGGTCCAACATGTCTGCGCCCATCTACGTAGCTACACCCCTCCAATCACGCCACTTCATTGGTAACCACATCTATGGCACTCCACTGATAGGTCTACCTGTGTTCCTCCCTCTTGACCCCTCAGGTCACTCATTTAAACCCTGAACTCTGATGTGACACTCAACCATTGGCTGAAACAATAAAAGTTCTCCACACGAACTCTTGTCGGAAAAAGGATTTGTCCAATTCGTTCACAGAGCATGTTTTTTAGTAACAGGCAAAATCGTAAATAAATATTACGACAGTAAGTAGAGCAAACAGTAAATGTATACAACAAGGAATCTTTACAACTATTGGGGAATTTGAATACTTCTCTAAAAAAAACAGTTTAGTAGAACAATGCGTTATACGTAAATAACGTGACAAACGTTACAGTTTGATTGTGTGAAAATTTTGATTTGTTAACAGGACCAGTTTCGCAAAGTACCAACACATCTCACGATCGATTTAACCACACACTCTTTCCAATCTTCTTTTCGAAAATCGCGCCACCACGTGTGCGGTGTTTAAGTTAAATGAGTGCACTCATGTACCACAAGTGGCGTCAAGTGAAGGTCACCCAAATGTAGTTACTTTTGCAATCATCCCACCGACACTTTACACAAAATTACTAACATCAGTAGCTAGAAAAAATTATAGAAGTCCGCGATTCCACAAAATTCGCCCAAATAAGGTCTGGTGAATTGTTTAAATTAGTAAAAAGTCCTAGTTGTGTGGATTGGTTAAATGATGAAAAATCGATCCTCCTATGCGATATTCCTAAAACGCAATGAGTAGCCACGTGACAGCCAAGTTCATCAGGGAAAAACAAGCCTTAAATCACTAAAATCTCCTGCTTGCACCTGCTCCACTTTCGAAGGAAGATCCACCCAGTGTAAATCCATATTCAAAAGTTTTTGAAATAAGCTTTGTTAAACGCGTAATGACTATCGCTATCGTCGCGTTTAAACCGTAACTTACAGCCCTCGATTCTGCTTTCATTGAAAATTTGTTGGGAACATTGTCTGAATAACTACCAGCAGAAGACGCTTCCTTATCGTGTGATTGCAGTTGGGTATTACTTGTGAGTTCGTTTACATTTTTACTTTTATAAAATAAGTAACAACCTTTACAGGGTTTTGTTGTAGATCACGGCAGATTACAACTAATTAAAATGAACACATTTTGGTGGAATAACGGCAATTTTTTTGCATAATTAAGTGGTTTAAATAGCGACACTTTGCTTACCCTTTAGCTACGCTTTAAATAATTTATTTAGAAGCAAGACGAACAAATTTGAATTTTCCAAGGCATAATTGCTATTACCTTGTTACCATGGTAACAGACAGTAGTCGCGTTATTGCAACACCTCTCTGTGGTGACAGCGGATTCATGCCTACTTGCAACTGGGGCTCTCCTGGGCACTAATTGAGCCTAGTGATTACGTCTAGGTCATTAGTTGTTGTGGCAACCAGCATGCAAAATGAAGGTGTCCCGGGGTATATGAAAGAATCGAGGCGACGGCGAGCATTTTCTACTATTTATTATCAATTGCATTTATGAACACCATTTTCTGATATTCGAATCGGCCGCCTCATTCTCATTGGTCCATTCGCCTTACTCTGAGTTGAGCTCAAGGCCGCCCACACCTGAATGGCCTTTGGGTAAGAAAGTTTAAAGAGGAGCTGACTCATCCGTATTACGTCTCTACACTGCCACGAGGGAAGTCGTAGACAAAGCATTCGATCGTTCATACCCGGAATGCTTTTCGAACAATTTTTCTTCACTTTCTGACCACAACTTCAGGTAGCTGTAATCAGGAGGACATCTGACAACAAACAGCAGCTGTGAGTGGTTTAGAAAACGTTTTCCGTGTGAACGGGTGATGGGTGACATCAGCTGACACAAATTTCACAGCAGGCGCTCAGTTTGGACTAACACTGATTTGTCTCAAGTCTCATTGGCTGAAATCGATTTACCTTCCAGTGAGATGACTTGGGTTAGTGTTTTTCGAGGTTAAACATTTTTGGAAATTGAGAAAAAATCGTGGGGGTGGGGGTGGAGCAGAAGAGGTGACGATGCAGTGTCAGAAGGAAGGAGAGAGGGACGGAAGGGTACACAAGGGGAATTCGGCTGGCGAGTGCCTGTCTCCTGCCACGCCCAATCCGCCAATACGCACTCTGGATTCTCACTCAGTTTATGACCTCTGACCTCACCCTTCCCTCGGAGCTAATTAACACCCCACTAACGCTTCAGGCCCGGTATTGGATGCTGGCGTTGGGAATACATTTCGGCCTTCGACAGGTTTAAATGCACATTTCCGAGATTTAATGCTTTTTTTAAAAACAGAGCCAGACGTTCCGGTTGAATTGACCGTTTAAGGCTTTGCGTCTTGCCGTCTTCGACAACTTTCAAATGCTGACTTTAGTAGTTCAGTTGACCTGAAGCAACTACAAACGAAGAACTCTAACCGTCCACACAAATTTTTCCTGTCTGTGAGACGCATCAATCGATGTGGTCTTGGATTTTTACAATGACTGAGTTATCGTGTGTGTGTGTGCGTGTGACGAATTTAATTGCCAAACCAGCAACAGCTCGCTTTCCTGGTTTTTGTATTTACTAAACAGATCGGTCCATAATCAGCTCAAACAGGTGCTTGCTCAGTACACGTGTAGCATTTGAGACACGTAAACCAATGGGATATCTCCGTGTCCAGGCATTTTTATTGAGCTAAGTGGTTCATAAAGGGGAACCACATTATTAAGTAATCATGCAATATTTTGTCTCCACCCACCATATGCAAATCTCATCCATCAACAACCAGTTTCGATGGTTACAGAAAAAAAACACGTTTCTTTATCGTGTGAGCACCGGTTTTAAACAACTGAATCTGACTTGAAATTTGTGTTATCCAATCACATGACACACCATGAGTAGGGTTTAGTCTTCATTTAAACAATGGCCTGAGCAGAAATCACACTTTTGCCCACATTGGCACGGTCACCCTACACCTTGTCAACTGCACTACACAATCCATTGGGACATCAAATCAGTGTCATCCAATCACATTTCAGAACGTGAGTCGAGTTTAGACTTGAGGTCATCCGTTTGCCAATTTCTTGTCCAAATTTAGATGTCAGAAACACAATTGCCATTGAAATTGAGACACAACAGTGCAAATGAATCGGTAGTGCGCTTGTTTATTTAAAAAAAGAACCGCACAAGCCTTGTTTATATCCGTTAACAGAGAATGGAACGTGATGAAAAAGGCGTCTTTTTTAACTCGAGGCGCCGAAGCTGAAGCTTTTGCCAAAAAGCGCTGCTGGTGTCCCGAATTGACATTTTTGGCGTGAACGAACGCAAGATTTTGTCATGCCAATTCTACATCGAAAGCCAACTTGTGAAACATAAAGGATGTAGAACATAATGAGCCAGTTTAGTGAAGAATTATATAACTACCTTGCTCATACTACATGGTGCGAGCATCTGAAACACGGCTCAAATCACCTTGAAGAGTTACACAAAAAAAGTTGCTTTACTAATCGACCACCGGAAGCGTGGTTTTGGGACAAATTGGAAACAATGGCAACCTCTGTGAGAGGTTGCCATGACAGACAGATGGTGTAAGTTGTGTAATCCAACCGTTTGAAGGTCACAAGCATTTGCAAACATCCACGAGATTAAACTGTCACGGCGTCTTTTTTGACCCCAGTTGACATCGTGACCTTCCACTTGTTGTGCGTTGAAGTAATTTAACTACTTGGTCACTAGATGGAATTTCGGAACCTCGTTAAACAAAAAAATGTCATAGTAAGATTCAGAAACTTAGCTTTATCTGAATAGATGTTTTGAGCAACCGGAATAACTCTAAACTGTGATGTTATTGGCAATGAATGGGTTTAAATAAGACCGCCAATGAACATCCTAAATCCACAATAAAAGCCACTTGGATGATGTTTTAACCGGAATAAGCTCTATAACACTGAAATGGATTTCTCAATCGAGTCTTGCCCTATCCAGGATACTGCTGCCAAACCTTAAAAGTAGCTTCTACATGTACACAAAAGTGTGACATGACTGGAGCCAATTACATGCGATCGATGGAAATGCGCACCGCGCTTCACAAAATCTGGGAGATACTTCGTGTCTACAATAGGACATCCGTGTAAAAGCATATCAGCTCAGCCAAGCCCACTTCGAACTGGTGCCAAGTAATGCGAAGCTGCAGAAACCACAATGTCATCCACAGAAGACACTGTGGGAAAACGGAGAGATTAGGGCCTATAGGCGGTCGTCATGGCGACACACGAATTGAGGAAACGCCCTTCACCTGATTGGCTGCCACAAGAGCCACCGCGACTTACACAACCTATTGCATCAGTCTTGTCAGCGTAGGCTGCTCATCGTCACCGCACTAACTTACACAGGAAGGTCGCTTCATTCGAACCAGTGAGTTTGCAGTCTAATATGGCTGATTCTTATGTGCTTTAGTCAACACGACTGCCAGTACGTTTTATGGGTGTTTAAATATCAACACTAGGGCTTGATGATAATCAAGTATTTCAACTGGCAGGGAAATCAGAATAATTATAGTAACATCTTCGTCACCGAAAGTAGCCAGTTTGATAGTCCAGTGCTTGAATTGATTTTCCACTAACGCAAAGTTTGCATATTTAAGGCGGGTTTTTCTCAATGGAGCCGACTGCGGTGACAAACAGCGGAGTGCAGCTGGAAACGCACATTGAGACAAGCCAGCCGGCCACAACACCTCGGAATCTCAACGCCGAATCTCCGTCGCCAGGGCGACAGCGTGCCAGGGGTCAGCGGTCAAGCAAGTGGGTGTAGTTGGCTTGTTCGCACCCTCTACCACCTCATTCCACGATCACACTGACGGTTACATAGTTAAAACTCCTGAAACCAAGCTAGAAACTAAGACATGTTAGTCGGTATGCCCTGGGTCTGGCAATTTGAAGTGCGGCTACAACATCGTGATTCACCAGAGCACACGATGGCAACCAGAGACAGTTGTTTAGGGGTGTCAGGCGTGCCATTTCGGAAAACCATCACTGCAAGTGACTCGTCTGTGGCTGATTTTTGTGGTGGGAGAATTCACGGTAACTGGTTGGAGCATTGGGTGGGCATCCCAGCTAGAAATAACTTTTAACCTGTATTTATGCCGAAACCATTTCACAACACAGTGGAAGGGAGGGTGAAAGCTCCTGTTAGGGCATTTTGCGATGATCCGCTGCCGGATTTCATTGGTCCGAGTGCTGAACAGTGACACTTGAGAACGGAGACACTAAGGATTCGTCGTAGGGCTCAACTCACTTGTGAGTTGTAGTGTCCTATGAGCACACTAAGATTTTTGGAAAATTACGGTTTTACCAGGGCGACAGATTCACAGTTTGATATCCACGCGGTTGAAGAGGTGAAACAGTAACTGCAAACCACCTCAAATCACTGTGTCCCTTGAAACGGCTGCCTTAAGACTCTGTCTTCCCCCTTCTAGTCAACACCTCCTTTTCAGTCGGTATGAGAAGCTTTCCAAGATTGGCGAGGGGGCCTACGGCATGGTCTTCAAGTGTCTCGACACTCAAACCGGGGACGTCGTCGCTGTGAAACGCTTCACCGCCTCGGACGATGATCCGCTGGTGAAGAAAATAGCCTTTCGCGAAATCCGCATGCTCAAAGTAAGTTCGACCGCCTTGCTAGGCACTTTGAAGCCCCCGTCCAAGCTGACGTGCCATTTTTTCACATTTTGTTACTCAAGTCGTTTACTTTTGTGCACTAAATGGGCCTGTCAACTAAGCGGCATAAAAGCGCTTGTTTTGTACTAATTTATTGATGCGATGGAGGGAAATCACGTGACTGCGGCTTACCCATTGGCAGTCAGAGCAAAACTGATAAGTCGTTGGAACAATTTCAAAATGGGTGACATCCAGGACAGTTTACGCTGACACCAGATGAAAATCAACTAAGAGGCGTATATGCCGAAGGAGTGGAGAAGGAGACCAGAAACTAGGCGTCGACGACGGGCCTCGGTCACGCTGATCAATCGTGTGAGAGCGGCATCGTTCAAATATTCATAGGAGTTTTCAGAAAGCAATGTTCCAAGCAAGTCGTTAACTTCTGTGGCAACATCTCTCGGTAGCCATGCAACAACACGCAAATACTTGGAGAACTGGGAGGTAGTCATCTGGTTGAGAAAATGGGCCTCAAGTCAGGACTGTACGGGAGGAAGTTGACTGAAATTCTGTTTCCCAAACAGAGGTTTACAGCAATAGGGTCGCTCATTGTAAACAGACGAGGGTAGTGAAAAATTCGACTGAGATCACCCATCAACGGAGTCAAAAATAAAGTGATTTCATCACGTCGGGGTCACCTAACAACCCTCTAGTTAACAGACTATTACAACCCGAAGAGAGGGGGAAAAGGAGGCGACAGAGGACACGACCGTTTATTGGTTTCACACCAGCCAAGTGGCTTTGTGTGCGTATGAGTACGCGTGGGTAACAGGCGACTGCTAACAGGAGCCAATAACAAATAGGGTGAGTCATCGGTACAGTGGGGCCAGCATACACGTATCACTCACGGGTGGTGTCTTTCTTTCCCCTACAACCTAACCAACATTATTCCACAAACCTACTCGATTATTGCGGCACTATTAGTCAAACCCGACTTAGATTCAAGCGTAGACCGGATCATTCATCCTGATCCATAGCAAAGTTCACTACATAAGGCAGTGTCTACGCCGAGTGTCATCCAAAATATACCAATGACGGATTTTTCGTTTTACAGAGATTGAAGCATCCCAACTTGGTGAATTTAATTGAGGTTTTCAGACGAAAAAAGAAGCTCCACTTGGTCTTTCAGTACATCGACCACAGTCTACTCCACGAACTGGATAGCCAGGCCTCGGGGTAAGAAGCTGCGGTGGGAGCCATCTTTCACTTGCCCCTCCCTTGCCCCTCAAAAATGCCACCTTTTTTATCGATTTTAGTGGAATTGATAGGGAGAAAATCGTGCGGATCACTTGGCAGATCCTCCAGGGTATAAACTTTTGCCATCAATCAAATGTGAGTCGATAGGTCCCGTGTTTAGTGCATAAACTAACCTCTAGTGCATTCACAGGGACATCAAACCAGAAAATATCCTCATTAATGCCCAGGGAGATGTGAAATTGTGTGATTTCGGATTTGCTCGATTTTTGGGTGAGTCATTCCGTGATTTTTCGGGTTAAGTTTGATGTTCTTTGTGTGAAATGCCCTCGGTTCTATTCTCTAGCGTAAAATTGCGCTTGAACAATCGCTAATTTAAGGGATGACTCATTCACTTTTCCCCATCGAATGAATAAATCAATAGAATTTGCTATTCTATTACTTGTGGTAGGCAATTTTTATTTTTGAATGTGTTTGAGCTTGGATGCTGCATGCGTCTCAAAACTTCGTGTCTTCACAATGTATTACAATCGCCAATGAAATGATAAACACAAGACCTTGAGCCTACTGAATCCGCTAGAAGGTAGTTGTTTGAGAAAATTCATGTGTTGAATCTCCAACAGTCGACCAACATGAGGCACTGGGTCCAGCTGCTAGTTCCGGCGAAATCACTGTCCACATTGGATCAAGGCTTTCTGTCGCCGCGACCGATGCACGGATGATGCTGGACAGAGGTTTCCGACAATGAGAGCACTGCTTCCAGCTGGTCCAGTGGTAGTCACTGATTCAACAGGTGTCCTACATGTAATTGTTGGGGAACCTGGCGTGGCCCGATGTAGAACGATGGTGCAGACTTAGCCGTTTTTAACTGGTTCAACCAAACTGTGTGGTCTCCTGCGTGTACTCAAGGCCGTGCATGAATAACTTCGTTCAGACCAATACAGAGTGAACTAGTTTAAGTGAAAAGTGAGTAGCAGGGATGGTACATTCACAGGGGCTTATGAGTAGGCGGTCCCGTATACTTGACTAGCACCCTGAACCATAGCACCTCCTCCAGATACCAGACAGTCGTCTGCAAAACAGAATGACTCACATGGTGGGACGTTGTTTGGTGTGTGTCTCTTGACAGGAAATAGCACTTCGTCGAGAAGACGGTGCTCATTGCCACGATTATAGAAAAGGCCTAAGTTCTTGAGGAAGGCCGCCTTCCACAAGACACTTTTGACCACCGAAATGACCAATTGGAGGAGTGCGGTGTTAGTAGATGGTAATCCAGCAGACGACAAGCAGACGAGCACGTCACGTGACATCTTTTTGTCATGCTCTTGAGCAGTCGATACAGGCGGCACCTATACCGACTACGTAGCCACGCGGTGGTACCGTTCGCCGGAACTGCTGGTCGGGGACACGCACTACGGTCCCCCGGTGGACATCTGGGCTGTCGGATGCGTCTTCGCGGAGATGCTGACGCGGGTGCCCCTTTGGCCTGGCAGATCGGATCTGGACCAGCTCTACTTGATTACGAGGAACCTTGGTAAGTCCTGAACACCCTCCCCAGTCGCCACCCTCCCCTCCTTCTCCCTATCATCACCCCCTCCTGCGCCTTCATTGGCCAGGTCTCTTCCTCATCTTCTGCAGCAGAATCGGAGTGTGTGTGCGTCTCAATAACCCAATTTTTGATAGCATAGCTCAGGAGATTTTTGTGCATTCATGATGGAGACTGTTAACTACCATCGATGGTAAATGATTTAATCCCACCGACGCCCCGAAGTTCTCGTTCGCTCTTTTCAGTGCCCCTTTGAAAGTAAATTGTAAAATACATTCGTGGAGAAGACTACCGTCGTCTTATTTGGCCAATTTACATGTCAACGCAAGCCGAAAGCCCATCGGGGTTGGTGGTCAGGAATGGACACACCGCCGAGAAGTCCGTCCGGACCACTTTGATTGGTTGTTGTGGCGGCGAATGCTGGGCATAGTCTTGGTTTACGTAAACTGTAACCCTTAAATAGAAACCTCCTTAATGCATCACTAAATGAGAAGCATCGGATTGGTTAACGTGGGGTTTGCAAATAGTTGAGAAATGAAGCTTCATGAGCATTTATTGTGCTTTGATACCTTGAGGACTAATGATATCTACAGACAAAGTTACGCCAATAATGTTTTAACGAAATGGTTGCGACTGTTGCGTCATCTGCGCCGTAACTACCAAGCAAAATTACTATAAATTGGTAAATTTCATCGAATAACTTACTGAATTTGCATTCTGCACCTTTGATTTGCATCGGCATGTTCTCCCCCTACTGGTCTTTACTCGGTGGAGGAAATTATGAGCCCCACAGAAATTATTTTATCGAATTATACCTTCAACTGACTTACGGTTTATAGTTTGAGGTAGCCTATACACGCGGCCGTGGTAGTATGATGCCTCCGGGCAACCGAATTCATTGCGTTCGCCAGTGCAAGATTAATGAGATACATAAAGCAGGTATTGGTTACCCTCCACTAAATAACCAATACGTCATGTTTTCATCTCCAGTCAAGGCATTTTAAGGCGTAGAAGCTCATTGGCTTGCTACCCTTCCATCTTAGATATCAAAATGCAGTTGATACACATTCCATCAAAAATCGATAACCAATTTCAATTAATCAAATCGGCTTTGGAAATACGTTCACGGCAGAGGTTTTTTTAAAGTTCTACCTCCTCCAGCCTGGTAATCCAAAGATGATCTAATCTCGATTGCCTCGCGATTGTCACATATCTTCCGATAGGTGTTAAGAACACCTGCGCTAACCGATTGTGCTCAAGAATCGAAGAACAGCAAAAGTAGTTCGGTTGTCCTGAATAATTTATAATCCGACAAAAAGTAAACAGTAAGTGTTTACAACAAATGAACAGAGTTTGAATGGAGTTTTAGCAAAACTGGTATAGTCGATGAAAGGGGTACACACAAATAACATGACAAATGCTACACCCACCTGATTTAAATCTTGTGATTTCTTTAACATAGGAAACGCAAAGTTTCAACGCAAAATGGAGTAAAACTAACACGATTTGTGTACGGGTGTTTGTTATTCCAGTGCAAGCCAGCTTAATGTGGTTGTCTAAATTCGTAAATCACGGATGCATGGGTGATTCACTTTTAGGGAACCTACTGCCGCAACAGCAGAAGACGTTTCTGACGAACAGCTACTTCTCTGGCGTCGTGTTGCCTCGACCACAGACTGTGGTAAGTTGACGAAAGTGTCAGCACATCTAACTTTCTTAAGCCGTTGGACGGTGTTGGAGAAAACACCTAAGTAGGTCACGAGAGTTTTTTAAGGAGTGCAACTCATCAAATCTCATTCAATTCCTAATTGCGAAGCTCTCAATTTTGCCATACGCCACTTAGCAATTGATTTCGCATCTGTTACCCCAATTTAATTGGTTCCTTAGTTCTGCGAATTAGCACAGTTTCACTGAGTGCTTTTGTAGCGAAAATTTTCCTAACCGTCGTCTTCATACAAACCAAATTCTACATCAACCTACCTTCAATCACAGATATTTTCGCTTCCATAACATTTCACATGTGACCTAGGGTGCCAACTGCCATGGAAGGTAGATTAACATGCGAATCTCCCTAGGGGAAGACGAGAAGGTATTTAATTGATTCTGATTGTTTTTTTTCCGCTACTTCAGGAACCGCTGGAAGCCAAATTCGAAGGAATGAGACCCAGAATTACGCCAGCTGAACTTGAAGTTTTGAAGGTGAGACTAATCCTTTAATTTACGGCTGTGTTGCACAAATTTGCAACTAAAGTAATTAAAAACGCCCAATAATCCGACAAGTTCCAATCGTGCCTCTGATTTGTTTCAATCTTGGTGAAAGGGCCACGAATGTTTGGAAAATGATGCCTCATTAGCCCACTTTAACTTCCGAAGACAGTAGATTACTTAACTTTGGAAAATAATTCTAAAGAATTCCGTAAACCCGTTTTTCTCGTCCTGCGCATTTGCTGCTTGTAAACAACACCGGCTGCTGGAATAATGGATAAATTTGTAGCAAATGAAGAATTCTAAAGACGTTTATTCTAAACAAGAAATGTTTTGACGATAAAAAGAGTAAACATAAATAACTGAGCAGTAAACGAATACAATAAATATGAATGCAGACCATTATTGTCCGGTTCTAAAATAGTGCTCAGCAGAAACCAGTATGTTTGAAAGCACATGCCTGCATCTTAATGACAAGGACTGAACATACAATCAACGAATTTCACAATGGCGGCGTGTGCGTTTCCAAGATATCGCAACCTTATTTGTCCGAGACTTGGGCTGCCCACAAAAGTGCCCATTTCGATAATGACTGTCGGAACACGTGATGATGGACTACTTGGTTGGCTAATTGACTTAATCCCGGTGGACATAACAAATTTATTGACACAATTAACCGATTTCGAGGCAAAACAGAGCCTCTGTATGTAGGTCGGAGTAACGACAGAGCGTCGGTGAAGTGAGTTAAACCAATTACATTTTTCTGTGTGTTAAAATCATCTAAAAACAGACTTGAAGTAGACTTTACCCTAGCTCTGTCCAATGAAGTAATGCAGATAAGATTCTGAAACGCATAAGGTTTAAGAGCCAAGTTTAATCGAAGCAGTTTCTGATAGCGAAATATATAAATGAGAATGACTCACTTCGGCAATAATTGGACATGATGCCAGTCAATTTCGCGATTAAGTAATTAGATACACAAGGTCTTCCCACCAAAACAACCATAACTACCAGCAAGTCGCCATGGCAACGTGCTGCCTGGCGTTGTCATGCTGCCCAACTCTTGCCCCTCCCTGTCTGTTGATCGACCTCCCACCACTGTTTTGCCAATTTTCAGAAATCAAGCTATCCGATTGGTCACGTGACTGCAAGTTAGTATTCTTAATTTAAAAATGGAAGACTACTTGCCGCGGCCAATCACCTTTCTGCTACCGCCCTGGCACAAATCCTAAGTGTCTTGTCAATTTCAGGCATCACCAAGCAACACCGTCGGGATTTTTTCCACATTTCCGTTCCATTTTGCGGCAAGCTTGGCACTGACGCTCAGCGGTTTGTCAAAATAAACAATGGTAGAACAGCCATTATGAGCCCTGCCCTTTTCTCTCTTTCTGTAGTCGTGTCTTGTCATGGATCCCAACAGCCGCAGCACCTGTTCCGCCCTCCTTCAACTTCCGTACTTTCAAAAGACACGAAATTCCACATCCACGTCCAGCCAAGGCCCCGTGCAGAACGACGCGCCAGACGACGAGCCTACAAAGCGACCCACGTCGAAGGAGACGGTGGCGTCGGTTATTTGCCTGGATGGAATGTCCTTGCAGAGCCCGGCAGTCAAAGCCAGGAGTGGCGATCGCGCGGCACCGTCGTGTCCCGGCGTCACAACGGAGTCGGCTCCACACCACACCTTCGTGAGAGCTGACCAGAGGAAGTTGGCAGGCAGCACAATTTCACTCTCCAGCAAAGGCACCAGCATGAAACTACAGCCAGCCGTAAGCAAGCAAAGTTAGTTAAGACTTCCATGCTCCCTACACCTCTTCCACGTTTCTTTCTCTCTCGTCAACCTTTATATTCACTACGTCACTCAGTAATATGCCTTATTTCCTCAACATCCTGTCACCATCTCCATCTGTATCTCATTTCTGCTTCACCACACTCATCGGTCTATTGCGTTCACGCCTCGTAACTCCTTACACTGCCTGATTCGTCTTTTAATATCCCTCCTACTTATCTAACATCATCCCAATCTGAAACTAACATGACTAGAATGCTATTAGGGCCATATCTGTCGGTGCAATCATTCTGAAAGCAGTGATACATAATCCAGGCACGTCATCTTTATCACATTGACTAGCATCACATGGACTTGGAAGCATTCAGTATCAGTGGATGTGTGTAGAAGCCGCGTCCTAAAGTACACCAGGGACATGGAACCTACTAGGACATGACGCGACCGGGAAAGATCGAAATTCTGCGACCATGCGGGTGGGGAGACCCAAACGTTCTCACTGTTACGCTAGGAGAATTGTTGTGAGTTGTTGTGTGCCGGCACATGTACCAATGTGACAGGTGGCCCACAGGCTTAGGTAGTGAATCAAGTGACGTCAGTGCGTGAGCAGTTAAGAGGCAAGAGGTAATGGAAGTGAAGAAGGTTCGCACATGCCTGATGAGAGCCTGTGCAAATTATCCCGAACACACTTCGTACGAAGACGACTTGACCGTCAGCAACTCCGAGTAGCATGTTTGTAGATGAGGTAGAATCGCTGGCGACGACCTTGCACGTGCAACCTCTCGAACATGATGCTGATGATGATGCTAGTAATGAAGAGTTTGGCGCATGCAGTGACGTGGTAGGAGCGTGTAATGATTGTGTGGAGGTGACTGTGCTTCCACTTCAGTCATTCCAGTGCACGAATATACTAGGCATTGTGGAACCACAACTGCCCAACACACGAGGAGGTAACACACGTCGACAGGTGGACAGTCTGTAAAGATTGATTTTGGCAGAAGGTGGAGGCGAAGGTGAGTCGGAGGCGGAGGAAGTAAAACTTTGGTGGCTTCATTGTCAGTGCGTTCCTTGCCTCGCAGCATGTTGACTAAATACCGATGACGATAGCACAATACCACTATGCCACGATCATGACGCTCCATAGCAGAAACACAGGACGGCTCCCCCAAAGGAAATTGCCTTAGCCGTGCAATGTACGCAGATGGGAGATTTGTTTTGGGGCGTCATGTAAAGCGTTGTCAGAGTCTGCGTGTCTACGTAGATCCGAAAGAAAAGTTTACCTAACAAACAATGTGACCGTTTGCTAGGATTTAAAACTGTCGTTACTTCAGTGCCTGAAGGTCACACACATTAAGTTCACGCAGCTTAAAAGATAAGTGTATAATTGGAAGC
Organism: Mesocestoides corti; assembly: GCA_900604375.1. Classification (NCBI taxonomy): domain Eukaryota; kingdom Metazoa; phylum Platyhelminthes; class Cestoda; order Cyclophyllidea; family Mesocestoididae; genus Mesocestoides; species Mesocestoides corti. Next base: position 36,566 of record UXSR01005373.1, on the reverse strand, counting down.
ATTAAAAACGTCCATGGTGGCCTTAGCAAATGCGAAAAATTGTTTGCCTTCGGTTTTAAGCACACGTAACTCCATAAACTTGACGAGATTTTTTTTACAGAAATGTGCATTGGCCTGGTGACACACCTAAAATCATTTTATTTGAACTTGAGTTAGCATAAATTCATCTAACTGAAAGCACTGCTTATATAGACGTGGGACCTCTACTTAAATATCGAATAATAATGTACAGGATCCTGTAGCGAGATATGCTTTTTTGGTAGAAATTGTGGAATAACTAGCACAGACATGATCGACCCAACTTGAAGCATCTGCTCATCCACTACTAACTTTTCACGCTGAATAAAAAACTATTGCTTGCTTGTTCGAAGTACTGACATTAGGCAAATATGTGTAAAAATGCGTGCATTAAATGCACACGCCGACACTGATATTCCAACAATCCGTAGTCGGGGTGGTTTGACATACGCGTGTACACCCGCAGCACTGGAGAAAAAGTCAAGCGAACAAGTGTTACTTGTGGGCACGGAAACTGCAAACGTTTTATTATGCCCTTGTAAGACCGTGCCGTGGCTGAGTGGAAGCAGCACGCAGATTAACCGGCGTTCCGGTTCCGGCCACCTCAACCACCACGGCCCACACCAGCCGGACCCTCCGTCGCGTCTGCAGGCCGCGCCAGCCGCGTCGCGAGGTCACGTGACGCCACCCTCAAGAACCTCCCGACGTGCTCCGAGCGCCGGTCCGAAGCACTGATTGGTTGCTTTCCCCCTCCACCTCCACCTCCTCCCCCACCTCACCGCCTGGCGCACTGATCGTAGTCATTACTTCTCATCAGTGACTGTAAACCTATTTATACCGTATCAACGCCCCCTAGATTTTGTGTTGCGCTGTCGTCTCCCGAAAATCGTGTTATTTTCCATTTAAATGTGAAACATGGAGCCGGTCCCTAAGTGAATTTTCGTTTATTATGAACGCGAGATGGGAAATTGGGGCACGTTAGAAGGGTTGAATTATCCCAAGAGTAGACGACAAGGTCGAGCGTTCCATCTGCACGCTGTCGAACCAGGAGATGTCTGCTGTCCGTTAATTCTACAAGATACCAATCGATATGATCTGTACGCGAAAGACGATGTTAACCCAAGTAAATCGAGTCAAATTTCAAGTGTAAATTGATTCAATTAGCTTGGTGAATAATGCCAACTTTGATCTGCCACCTCTATAGCAGTGGAACTAATAATATGACCTGATAATAGCACAAAGGTTTCATTGGCTATCGTAAATTTTGCATGATAGGACTAGCTATTTCGTTTTCAGCCACCTTGAGGTTTCGGTTCAGAAATCATACATTTTATGAGTTTTAGACGATAATTCTGGCTACTTTTCTTAGAGATTTCGCTTTCATGCAACATTTAGTATTGTCGGTGACTAATTTTGTGCGCGGAAAATAACTCCGATTTCTACCACTGGAATTTGTGCGATCGCAGGATGAATCACCGCCATCAAAAGGCAGCAAATAAATGGGGCGATTTTGAAACCATGTTATCGCCATTGAAGGTGGAATTCTAAGGGAAAATTTTCTGGTTCAACCATGCCATCATATTTGCTTGTTTTGAGAGCCAGAAAAAGCCTTTTTCTTAATTCCCTATCGTTGGGGGAAACAACGATTATTAAAAAAGACACGGCGATCAGTTCAAATATCATGAGCACATTCATATGCAAAAAAACTTGGAAATGTGAAACACAGAGAGTCTTGTTTCATAAATTTTATAAAAGAGGTGTAACACCGGTATGGGCGGAGCCATATTTGAGCAACACGAACACCTATTGGCTTATTGTGACATTTGGAGATGCTAAAATGGGATACATAGTGGCGCATAAGGACCTCAGCCGATTCCCCGCCTACGAGTGTTTTAATGAATCAAAAAAATAATAGTAGCCAATCAGGGAGAAAAAAGCGCCTGTATAATGAAAGACGCATTCAGGAAGTCGGCAACAATTCTGCCAACAAATCCCCTCTTGATAATTCTGTCCTCAAGCTACGAGGGCTCATACATTCCACGTTGGTGGCAGTGACACGAATTGAACTTCGGCCATTTCCCACTTTCTAAAATGGGCTTTCTCGTTCAGTCATTTTGAACATGAGACAATCAGCTTCGATTGGTGGGTCCTATCTATCTGGTGCCCCAAATAGGTAGATTTACGGGAGGGAGGGACAATAGAAGCCAGTTAGATTGTGGGTGAAGAAGGTATCTGCTCATCTGGTCCATTATCTGCCGGCTGTCGATCAATATCAAAGTGGAGCAATCAGCTCAGCCAATCAACTCGACAGGGCTGCAGAAAACCAAGTCAGAACCTAACAACGGACCATTCAGAAACAAGGAAAAGGCGATATTTGCTAATCAACCCACATCTGTCACCGATGAGGTAAGTAGCAGCTTGTTTGAATGTGGCTCCCCCCTTCCTCACTCTGATTGGGACATTTCGGGGCCAAATCGACGACTGCTTTTTTTTCAAATCTTCCATACACCCCATCCTAACCTCATGACACGGTCGCCCCAACGTGCCACTGTCCATAGCTTGCGATTAACCCACGATTGAGTACATTCACTTGTCACAAACTACTCGTAAATGACTGAGTAGAGGGACTTTAGTAAAGTTCACTTGTAGTAGTGCTCAAACGTTGACTAGTTCCGAGATAAATTAGGAGGGTTCATTGTGATTATGCGCAACGTTTTCAAAACAAATTACCTCTTTAGTCTATAAATGGCGCGGGTTGATAGATTGATACTCTTTGCAAACACGTGTCAGTTGTAAAGGGTAGACAGCAGAATGCCGTCCCTACACCAAAACAACTACAATCCAGTACAGCCGTCAGGCAACTTGGGATGTGAATCAGCAATGGAATGCAACAATGACGCCACCCCTCCATATGTGGTCGCATCCGACAACATATTGGTGCAGCAGGAAGCTGTTTTGGTTGATTAACTGACCACCAGTCGCTGTAGCAACCACTGCCGCCGCACTTGAGATCTGTCTAAGTGTCAGAATTCCCACATGACTAGGCTGTTCCAGCTAATGGATGCCATTTTAACCGGCCTTTTGCATAGAATAACCGTCATGGAGTTATGCAGCCATCTTACATCACACCACAAGCCACGCAGTCAGGCTCGTAATTGTCGACATTTTGATCCGATTCAGCACTAAGTGGTGTTGAATATCTGAACACTGGAACGCAAAGGGCTGGTACAACAGGGCAGGCTGTATTGACCAATCACGAGGCAGAACCATGCTTCAGGGGCTACCATCCGAGTCTACTGAGGTAGCTGCATCGCTCATTTTATACCGCCTATCTTATTGGCTGCTGATCTTCAACGTAGGCCATTCAAGCACACAAAGAGACAGAGGATTGGCTGAGCTTGACATGATTCCAAATGGCTGCGCCCTAGTGCGACACAACGGGCTTAGAAACGTCTCGGCGAGAATGCGTGGTTTCGTAGAACAGAGGGGCCGCCCTGTGAGGAACAGCACAGTCCTCGTGGGGAAATTAAAAACAATTAAACAAAACCGCCACACACCTCGTGCGGCGTCCCACAACCCAAGTTGCAGCGAGAGTACCTACTCAGTCGCTTGGCAGATCTAAACACAGCATATTCGGAAGGCAAAAAAAGACGAGACAAGAAGCAGATACCCTTGCAAAGCCTTTATGTACAAAATGCGTACTAGATACTTCGAAGTTGCGGTAATATCAAGTAAAAAGAAGCGTGTGCGCAAACAGAAAAGGAAAAAAAATCAAGAGGAGGCGAGCCGCCAAATGCGTCAGGACAAGAAAGCGAAGCAAAGAAAAAAATCACAGAACGGAATCACTCCGCCAGCTCATTGGCAGCGAGTTTGACCTCTTCTTCTTGCAGGCCAACACTAAGTCGAACGTCTTGAATATCGATGCTCTCGAGGAAGCCAACCTCCTGCCGGAAGATGGACTCCAGGGCGGTTGAGAGGGCGCTGGATGGGGGCAGGTGGGAGTTCTCCTGGGGCAGCAGAGTTACCGCCGCATGCAACCGTTCGAGCGCCTCGCAGGTGGTTGCAACGATCGAGACTGTCGCAGCGGCGGAGAGCGGCTGAAGGAGGCCCTGTGGGAGACAGTCGACGGGACAGCGACTCTCCACTCGTGCTCCGAGCACCAGGACGCCCAGGGTCTGCTCCAGGAACTTGACCACGGCATCACTCAAGGGGTTGGCCAGGCCGGCGTAGAAGTCACTCGATTTGGCATCGAGGATGGCGAGTTTCATGCGGCGGAGACGCTCCTCTTGTTCGCGCTCCTTGGAGACCTTCGGAGGCTCCGGTGTTGCCTCCTTTATCGACTGGGTCGGGGGGGAAAGTGGAAGTACCGAGGAGGGAAGACGGTAGTCAACAGAGGCGCGGGGTCCATCGATTGTGCCAGTGGGTGGCGGGGGCTGTTGCGCACTCTGCTTATGACGCTTCCTGACACAGCACACGAAACACAAGAAACGCGAAACAGCGCTCTCTTGCGATTTCAGCGTGGAAGTCTCACACAGAGGCGTCGACGTCACGTGCTCAGGAGACAGGGGTTTGACGGAGGAACTTCTCAGGTCTATCCAAAAGTAGGCACCGTGGGACGTTTCCATGAGGCTAAAAAATGAAAAAAATAAACAACAATTCTTTAAGGTGTTTCTTTTTCAGTGCACAAATTAACATAAAACTAAGCAGCATTATGCACGCATCAGATCCCGTCTATTTTCCTGCGATTGTTCTCATCGATTGACACTTTAATTTCGAGGTCGAAGAGCAAACTCGCCAAGTTACGTGGCCGGTTTTGAAATGAGCAGCGATTTAATGGCGGTCCATTTCATTTCGACTCGTCAGCGAATATGGGTGCGACCTTGCACTGTTCTGGTGACCTTGTGAGGTGCGAATCCCGTCCATATTTCTTTGTTTTCACTAGTCTCTTGATTCACACCTTAATTTCGGGATTAAGTGTAGAATACCCTGGCCCTGGCACATCAGGTATAACAGAGCAGGATTTAAAGCTACCCGTTAGGCGTCGTCCATCTCAACCTGCTAAACCGGCTGTGTTGCTTATTATATAGTGCTTCTCATTGGTTCTTGTTTCTGGTTGGCTGTTGATCTTCATTGGATTGGCTGAAATCGGTGAGATACAATATGCCTGCGCCCTTGTACTGCACCACAAGTGGGGTTAATTCTGTGTGTGTATGTGGTAGCACTAGAATTGACCGGGAAATTTCAAGACCTCTATAACGTCAACAATACGACGAAACGAAGCAACGCTACGTAGCTATGGTGAACAGCCTTTCGACATCGAACACATGAAGACATTGACGCAGTCTAGAGACAAGATAATACGAAGCTGACAGCACATAAAATCTGCCTTGTGCATCAGGATTGGCCTGTGCTTAAAGCAACGGTGGCAGCGCTAAACCCCGACAATTTCCCATCCAGACCAGCGTTAATGAACACAGGACGAGTGAGCTGACTCACCTACATCCCGCCAACTACGAGGCAGGGATGCGAGACAGCGCGAAGGCGGGGAGGGCAAGTTAGAGCAAACTTGAGCAGGGATTAAACTCAAATTATTACGGAGCATAACGACGCAGTGCAATGTGGCTGCCCATTCTACGTCGAAACGGAGTACAAACACTTGTTGGTAACCTGAGACTGGAGGGTTATTGATTAGAGATTGACACAACCCCCAAATGGTACACCGGAGTTGCCAACCGTGAATTGTTGAGTTTGGGAGATCAGTCCCAAGCTCGAACCCCGACACCAAAAAGCAGTAAAAACAGCCACCCACATCAACCGAAGCGTTTGATTTTAAACAGACCAACCTTTCCAAATGACCAATGGGAAGTTTACAGCTGCTGTTAATGAACGAATTACAGCCAGAACGGCCTTGCATGGATTTCGTTATTGTCGAGGGTGAACAACCAACTGACAGAGAGAGAAAAGCGCTGCAGCCTAGTCAGATTTTGACAAATTTGGACAGCACACGCACGCGGGGCAAAAATTGCTGGCCGGCGACTGCGAAGAAATGCGTAATTAAACGAAAAGATTGTCGAGCGAACAGGCACAGGTTTTGCGTAAGTTGGGGTACAGCTTACACACAAAACAACTGTGAAGACCTCGGCCAAATCGGATCGGTGGAAGGTCAAAAGAAGGGCGCTTCATTTACCTCGGGAACGCTGTCTAGACTCCGGGCTCAAAATGTTTAAAGTACATTGCATGGGGGTCGAAATTTATCGATATTGTTGTGGGCCCCGGCATGTGGTCTTGAACCACGCCGGGGCCACGGAATTAACCCTGGTCCGATTACGTTTCCCTGATGCCGGCGATGAGGAAAAAGATCGGAGAGGACGTGGACACAACCGTTTACTTCAGAGCTCAACCACGTTGGTGTCGTTGTGTCATGTGTGGGTTTTGCGCGGGTGTATTTATGCCTCTGATGTGTGAGTCATACATGCGCTAACATCGAGACCTAGGTGTGGGGATGCTCCAAGGTAAATATTCGTGCTAATGAAGGGGGAGTTGAGGATCCGCGCTGCTGGCGACATGCTGCGAAAAGGAGAACCCTGTGTCTGAGGTGAAGCGACCGGGTTAAGGGGTGTGAATAAACACGATTCGCAACAATATCTTGATACCCATCCAACGCACCTCTGCGGTCATAAAACAAGACTTCCATCCCAGAAATTTGTGAGCGCGACGAAGACGCAGAAGAAGCATCCACAAAGTGGGTCGTTGCTATGGCAACTCAGTGACACCAACTCATCCAGTGATCTTCTGTGGTAGTTTCGACAACTTCGCGATTCATTTCACGTGGTAATTTGAGCCCTATTTAGCAAAACCAAATCAGGTGGGATTCCAAATCAGCATAATCGCTGGCGGCTTTGCTACTGGAAGGTACTAGAACCGCAAAGGCCAATAATTTTGTGAGTTACCAAATATTGTGAAGCCTTGCGTTATCCTGATTGGGCACAATTTCCGTAAGATTTATCGATTGTGACCGTTTCTTTACTGTGCCAAAACGAGTTTCATTGGTTTAATTGACGAGGACGATTTATTTTCGAGCTCGCCAGAAACAAGGATTTCAGGCCATTTTGAACGCTGCAAATTTGACATTTGTCCTCATGAACTCAGACAAGAACAAAATATGTCAAAATGTTCGTTCTGGCGTTTCTAGTTAAACCGGTAGATGTAAACAAAAGTAAGCGCAACCGGCTTCAAAATTAAACAAGCGATTCCCATAAAATGGGAAATTAAAAATCTTTCAAAACAAACATGACGCTATTTATGAAACCCGAAACGACATTTTTTCGCAAATTAATTAAGTCCCTGGAAATAAAGCACGATCAACCAATGAAATTGCGCTTTTAAAATAACCACACAGTTTAACTGAGTGTGCCCAAGTTTGAACACTTAAATGAGTCAAAAATGACAAAATTTAGTGTCGTGTCCTGTCGCAACAGTAGACTGGAAACAAGTTTGCACGGCGGTTGTTTTAATCGGTCCGCGGTAACTCATGGCGCCAGCGCAAACACAAGCGACCTTGAGGAAGATGCTACTTTCGATTGGGAAATCAGGCGCACAACTTCCAGCAATGCTGCAAATCGCCGTGTCATAGAGCAAACGCACTTCGACAAGCTAATCTCCTTCAGTTCCACAAGACGTCGGAGGAACTAATATTTACTTTGCTTGCCTTTATTTCCTAGCAGCGCAAAAGTCTCTATTGCTGTGTACACATTAAACTTAAGTACTTTTGTGGAAATTCTGACCTCTTGAAAACTCACTAACTTTTGCATATTTATGGAGGGGTCAGAAGGAAATTTGATGGCAATTTAATGTGACCCTGTGTTTTACCTTTAAGGCTAAACTCTACCCACCTTATTCTTTGACACTTCGATGACGACGGCAGCTTGCTAGTGACGAGGGCTGCGTTTCGCCAGATCTCACCAAGTGCTCCTATCTGCTTTATTCATTTCCTCATGAAACCTTCCATAAGGTCTCATTTAGTCCACGGCACTCCAAATTTGAACAAGTCTATGAAAGACGCGACTACATTTCAAAAAACACATAATGACACACATCTTACTTAGTTTTGGATGGATTTTACTGAAATTTGTCTCTTTACGAAGATGCGCACGCCACACGAACTCAATTATATACTTTCAAAGGAAGTTAAATTCATGAATAATTGCTTTCCTAATCAAGTAAGTGGTCCCTACCAATCTGATAAACATTATATACAGATGAATTTTAATTATCTCCGTCAATTTATTCTGTTCTGAACACCCGAAGAGAATGCGTTTGCCACATTGGCAGATTTGAAAATTGCGCCATTTTCACGGCCTTCGAACCAAACGCTGATTGGTCAATTAACAAAGCTGACAAATCGTTTACAGGCATTGAATACAAGCTGGCAAACAACAGGAATGGCAAAGTGGTTGGAACAAGAATTTCAAGTACTAGTACGAAGCGGTCTTTCGAGTGAGCCGAAAGACGCACACACAGCGGGACAGAAAACGGCATTTTGAGAACTATTCTGCTGCTCGAGTGGATGCTGTGGCACTCGAGTAACAGCTGACCTCGCAAAATTTACTTCCAAGTACTTTGGTTCACTTTGAGAACAGTGTCACGCAGTCATGATTGACGTTAAGCAATGTACCGAGGTGGAGGCAGTCAATTTCATGGGCGAAAACCTTAGTTGAGCAAATTTGTCAGTCCGGGAGACTCCCAAGCCAACTGGAAGCCAACTCAACAACAATGACGACGAAAGAATTGTGCCACAATGCGCGGAATTAGAAATTGAGGCATCGGTGGGTTTGTTTCCGGACGAAGATCGCATTAATCGTGCAAAAGACGCCCACAATGGTGGCAATTAACAAGTATTTGGTGTGCAGACGTCACGGCACAATGGGCGGGATAGTTTACGATGGTAATCGGTGCTGTGGATTTAATGTCGCCCGAATCAGTGATGCAGCCTGCCTCGCAAAAGAATGCAAGGGAACGACTCCAGTGCCGTTGGCACGTTCAGGGTCGCCGAACGTTGAACGTCTTCAAAACTTTCCGTCTTGTGGACTAGAGTCTATTGACACTCAAGCGACCGCCAGTTCCGCCTCACACCGCACGCGGAACCAATGACGTCGAACCGCCGATTTAGTGAAACGCACAACAGAGATCAGCTTAGCAATTGCAAGGCGATCCTATAATCGATAATTGCACATTTGATCCCACCTTCATCGATTTGAATCACACGTTTACTACTTGCAGAAAACGCAGTGACAGTGCGTTTAGCAAATCGACGGGATAGCTAAAAGTTGTGTTGTGCTGAAAGCAGAGAATGCCATAGTCAGTTTGTTCTACCAGGATCTTGTGTAAGTTAGCTAAGTGACATTTTTAAGACAGATCCTACTCGATCTCACCTCCTTAAAATCGACAAACCACAGTGAATAAACAAAGGATGGAGCAAGTGAGTCGTAGGAGAAGAGGTGTTAGGGAGATGGGGAATGCGGGCGCGGTTTGAGAAAGAGGAATTCGGAACTCACTTTTGTACAACGACTCCGTCCTCCAAGGTGGCGTTGGTGAGAGGAACCAAACGCTTCTTGCGACGCTGCGGTGGCGACGGCGGTGGAACGAGCTGTTCGTAGTAGACGGGACTAAGTCGAATCGCGGCAACCTGCACCCACAGACTGAGCTGACCCCTTCGACGGAGAGTTGGAGAGGCCGGACCGCCTGCGGCATCTACAAGGTCAACAGACAGATTCGACCTTGGTCTGGAGCTACAGCAAAGCCAAACATTCATCCACCGACACTGCGCAGGCGTTGTAGGACAGAATTAAGGTCACGTTGCATATTTGTATGTGTGTGCGTGTATGCAGTTAGTTAACTGCGAAGAAACCCCGAAAACATTCACCAGGACAGGGACAAAGTTGGCGTTCGCTTGCAGCAGGCACGACGCACGCTCGGTTTAAACTCAACTTCGTGGATAAGACTTGGAAGTGGATAGAATATCACCTAGGACAACGGTGTGAATTTGCGAGAGGATGGTCCGAATCAAACCCATACAATTTTGCACTTCGGTTTTTGAATCAACTTATTGCGGTTTAAAAAATTGGAAGCCACAAATGTTCTGCCAAGAAATTCGATACTAGTAGAGGGCTTAGGTGTGGCATCTTTCAAACAGGTCAAATTTGAGCGATGGAGGCCCCAAAAGAAGATCATGAGATCATGCTCAAGGTCATTTTGGACGAAAAGTTCAACTCAGCTGGTGATTAGGGGATAAAGGAGTCACGTGATCCGGATGGCAACTCAGTCTGGTTATCCAAAAATTTCTCATTTGCACACAGGTTGCTTCAGTAGTATCAATTCATCAATATTATAGGATCGTGTTTTAATCGCGTACGCTGGTAATTCAAGATATTGCACCTCTCCTTAGACAATAACCTGTCGTGGGCTCCAACCGGGTTAATAGATGTGAATCAGAACAGTTCACCAGAGACCATTCACTGAAATGGGACTATTGATCAGCTGCACACGTCTAGAGCCCAGTTTGTACAACCACCCCCTAAGCATCCGGATCTAAATGCAACCAAATATGTTTTAGCAATGCGTGAAAAACACCAAATTGATCAAAGGTTTCCAAAATCGGATATTCCAAAAATGAATCAGATTTATTCAGGAGTTCCGACGCCGTTGAAGTGGTGGATTGCGTGCAACGGCAACGGAGAGCTGCCTGAGGTTCTCATTAATGCTTAACCTGGCAACCGCAGACCTCTCAAGCCAACAAAAGTGCGTAGCGCCGAAAAAAACCTGCCCCATCGTAGTACGCCAATAATAGACAGCCGTTGTGGCGCGCGTAACCTGAAGATACAGGTGCTCGAGTCTTGTCCCCTGCCCTTCCACTCCAAAAAAATGAGTCACCGGGGCTAAACAGCGCAGCGTCGACGGCCACAAGGACTGAGTAAGTGAAAGTGGGTAGTGGAAAGGTGTACGCGATTGCCACAAACACACTTAATGACTCAAAGCCTTGGCTTAAATATGCACGAGACGAGGGCGAGAAAAAACGGGCGGCGACAGAGAGGCGATTCAACGGATGATACCGAGGAGCGAGTTTCCACAATCAGGGCGAAATCGGCAAATGGAGGCGGAGGAGGAGGCTTGGCGGACGGCACCATTTTTTGATAGATTGCAAACAGCTGTGATCACGCCGTCTGTAGCCCGCGCTTTGAAGGGGCTCCGAGCCACGGCGCACGGTGTGCCGGTTTCAGGACCGCCAAAATCGGGCGGATTGGTCACGGCGACCGGCACAAAAAATCGCACAACCAGGTCGGAGGGTGCACTAATGACTAGTCCAGTCCAGCAACACGAACTGACCTCTGTTAGCTCGAAATAGTGCGTATCATTCCGCCGTAGGCCACCACAGAATAACTGGAAGGTGGCGTCGAACCGTAATGGGCGAATTATGCTAAATTTGAAGAACTTATGTCGACAGATCCATCCATGCATATGTCGGTGCCGCTACCCTGACTGTAAGGTCGTATCAACAGAGCCAATAGAGAGCGCCACAGGAAACAAGGTACATGTTGTTCGTCGCGTGACAAGATTTACTTGTAGAACAGAATACAAGTGATAGCAAGTCAGGATTGATTGATCGAAGTCGCAAAACTGTTCAGCCGGGCGACTAATGATGCAATGCAGAGCAATTTGTTGGCGATCGAGGGCTCGATACACATAACTCAAACCGGAACGAGGAATCACCTGCTGGTGGTACAACTGTCGTCGCTCCAGTCGCCGCCACAGGTGAGGGGTGCGGTTGGGTGAACATAAAACTTTGTCCTCAAAATTTAGATAAACACAGTCGGTGGGGCGGCATTCCAGGTTTCATGAGGCAGGTTAAAACGAGAACTTGACAGATGTAACCCTAGTTCAGCCCCTGTTCCCAGAAAAAAGGGTAAAAAGTCATTACTGGTTCCGTGTTTTCGGAAACACATTTGATCGGTGACTAAAATCGACGCTCAACCGGAGGGTGCTTGCAAATGTAGACTAAAAAAGCACCAGCTGTTTCCCCCACAAAGAACTCCAGTTCGCGACTGCATAATAGACTCGATCGTGAATCAATTGTGATTAATTTACATGAAGTTCCTAGTTGTAGTGAATGCCAACCACAGGAGTCAGTGGTTGATCATGTGAAGGCGAGTGAGAATGATTTTTGTAAGATTTTAACAGGTTGGGGTGGGAAAGAAACTGGTGATCTGGCGAAATTAGCAAGGTATCACCGTTTGGTCAGATGGAATTTGCTTTAAAACGGGTACTTCTGTAAAATGATAATCATATCTTCTTCGCAATGTCTAGGAGCATTTTTACCCGGTCTGGATGTCATTACATTGGCACAACTTTCAAACTCGCGTCAAAAACACAAAGCGTTCCGCATATGGATGGCGTCTCAAACCTGTGACCTTGCCAAATCCAAACTCGGCCAATCAATAAAGGCGCCGGAATACGGCACACTGATTGGCTACTCGGCCAGCGAACTCAGTTGGCATTTCGACAACTTGGATTCACGTGTGCAAACGATCCCGGAAGGTTGGACATTTCAGGGGAACTTCTTAGCCAGCGGCAAAGTCGGTTAGTGTGTGTGTGTGCGTGGCGGTGACTAATTGTGGCGACCGCTGTCCCTCCCTTGTCCTCAGTGAAAATGCCACATTAGAGGCCAGTGCGCGACTGCGCGGTACAGTAGTTGTGCCGATTAAAATGCCAAACAACACGTGGGCTGAGAGCCGTTAGAAGGTGAATGTAGTAAATAGTAGAATTTGCTACGACGGTGAATAGCTGACGCGTGAGTGCAGCGTAAAACCAAAATGGAGAAGGTTACACATTGTGGAAATAAGTACGCAATACAGTCGTATTCTCGAGTACACGTGATAATGCCAATTTTCATTGTACAGTATGCTTACCTTTGGACAAAAAACTCAAGTGCCTTTTGCTTCATATTTTGGGCAGTGAGTTGGTGGGCCCTCGTTTACGACCCAGTTCAGTACTTAATTAATGTTCCAGCATAAGTGATTACCACTTCTGTTACCAGCTACGACAGGAATGAATAATTCCAAAAGCTTCAAAGGGCTAATTTAAAATTAACGAGTTAGTGGAACAAATCCCGACCACGATAGGAGAGGTTTTAATGATAATACAAGTTGAAAATACGCACAATTCCTGCGCCGGATAGATCTTCCTTGGACACGCAAGTGCGCAGATATTAGACGACAGCAGAGATTTTGGCTTATGATGTTCTACAACCGAATTCAGCTTTTAGAAAAGAACATAGAGTGATAAACAATGCTTGATGTACAATCTAAATGCAAAGATTGTTCCATCTACTGAACAAGCTTGCAAACGATTATGTTCCTAGACAGCACACAATAAAACCTAGAATAAAAACGACTTCTGTTTTGAGAGCAGAAGCAAATTGATCGCAAAAAACAGAGATAATCAGATGCTTGGTTGACTGCAGTTGAGTACGTGTAAATTTGACGCACATCTGTGGAACATACCTTGAGTAATTTGTCTTGTCGTTCCCACAACATAGCCCCGAGGCCAATGTGACCGGGAACGTTTCAGGACAAGGCATCCTACGCCTTCTAAGCGTAAAGTCCCATGCGATTCTTGCGGCGTATATCAAGAAAAATAACCTTACCACAAAGTTATTGGGAGATGAGGGATTCGGATGGTTACTACATTGGGCATTCGCTGCGATTACACTCAATGCTACGCATCCAGTCAATGCGTTTAACTAATGCTATAAGTGGAAACTGCTTGCCTTGACTTAGTTAGAGGCTGCATTTTTCCAGTTATGCAGTAATTAACCTCCCCTGTTTTGGAATGGCGCAGAAACGACGTTTCCGACCAGCCAAGTGTCATTGAACTTTTTTCAGTGACAAGAAGTGTTATGTGCAACAGCATGTGATTCTCCCATCGTTTTGTTACAAATGGTGCGAATTAACACATTCCTTGGAAATGGAGTTTTGCTGCAGTTTGCTGGAGAATTAAAAAGCGATCCAATAGCCTTTTAAAAAAATGAAGTGTTCCATGATGCTTCACACGTCTTCCTACTTTCGCGAAGCAAAACAAATGATTAGAAAAAACGCTGTTTCCTATGGGTGTACTGGTTAATCAAACTACAATCGTTAATCTATAACATTCGAGGTAGACGGGATTACATTTACCAGGGTATCGGTTCCAACAGCACGCCACCAAAAGATAAGACAACAATTTTTAGACCTGGAATAATTTAAAATCACAGAAGTTTGAAGACTAATGTGCAAGCGATTGTTTCCAAAGAGAGGTATTTCAGACTCGTATCGTGAATGAGGTCGGGAAGTGACAATGACAACTGTTCATATCTGCTACGATAATACAAGACTAACTAGTATGCCAAATAAATACTGGCGTATTTAGCAGAGGTTAAGGCATATCAAAATGTACTAAAATGTGATAAAATGACGTGCAAAAGAGCAAGTTTTATGAAAGAGTTGCATGATAAGGTTTGTAAAGGCAGTGATGTATGTTAATTTCCAAAACAACCTTTTCCCATTTGTCAAGCAGATGTAAAAAACAACATAATGAGGGCAAAAAGTCTGGCTAGCATAAAAATTTCAATGAAAAAGGCGAACTTCGTAAGATAACAGGTTTAAGGTAAAATATGACATCCTTAAACTACAAAGATTCAACAAACACAAACAGGAAACAAACACATTCCGGTATCAGAGAACCTAAACTTGCGAGAGGGCTACAGACAGTTACAAGATCACCATAAATATAGAACAGGACGTTGTTTCTACAAGTCCAGATCCCCAATAAGCAAGGTGAAATGAAAATTTCCAGCGAACTACAAGCATGATATGAGAGATAACTCCAAGTTTATAGATAATTACAAGTCTTCAGATCAGTAACAGTGAACAACTAACAAAGCACAAATATTGTTTATCGTATTTATAATCCCAAAAAACCCATTGCCTTCAGGAATCGGTATAAATGAATACTCACCAGAACCACAACCATACTCGTTGCTGTCGAGTTTCGCGTCAGTAGGCGGCGCGGGTTTGATTTTCCGGCCACAGTCTAGTCGACTCGCTAAGGCATGTTGGCCCGTACTTCGCAAGGCGTTTGTCAACAAGACCAACTTTGCGTCCTGGGTGTAATGTTGTGGAGTGTCGCATTCAGAACCCAATAGATCCAGGAGTTTCTCAATTCCGTTTGTACCTTTGCCCTGAACTTGTAAAAGCTCTCGTGCTGATGAAGCCGAAATCACGCCGTGTGCAACCATGTAGTCTACGAGAGAAACCTCAAGGACCAGATCATTAAGAATATTCAAAATTTCACTCCTGGATAAGCGATTGTGTTTCGATGATTGTCTATATGTGTTAAGAGACGGTGAGAGGCAGGGTGCTGCTTCTGCTGTCCCATTAAATAGATGTAC
>UXSR01005373.1:0-20506 GCA_900604375.1 Mesocestoides corti | reverse complement strand
TCCTTTTTCAAAGTCTACTTTTCCCTTACTTTATAGAATTTAAAATATTGGTGTGTTTTTAAATCGCTTTGAATTTAAATTTTACAAATTAAACGTTATGATTTTTATGTTATGAATTTGCCCAACACCTAAAGAAGCAAAATCAATCCGGACTAATTAACGTTAACTTGATAATGTTTTTCATAGCATGATTTGATTAGGACGCAGGTTATGTGGTCACAAGTTTTTTTTTGAAAAAGCTTATTGGTGTTAAGTAAATTCCTCTTAAGTGGAAATTAACTGAAGGCATAAGGGGACACAATAATTCTCCGACAGATTTTCCAGTATTTCGAATAACCACATCCAACTGGCAATCACTAACATGCCAATGTGAAGGCACATGCAACGACGCTTATTTGATTGATCATAGAGACAATATTTATTGTATGATAATGAAAATTCCGTTAACTTCGAATTCGACTATTCCTTTTTAAGCAGGTAGGCAAATTCAAGTTACTAAATATATTAGTTAGTTTCCGAATCAAAATGGTGACGTAAAAGTACAAAGTAGATTCAAACGTGTCCATTCCTCACAATTTGGATATACGGCAGATACATGCAATGACAATGCATTGCATAATATGCTTGCTACGTCTTTATAAATAAACCATAGGCATCGGTTTTAATTAAATAGGTCTGAACATGACGGTCATAAAACCCCACAAAATGTTTAAATTATTAGGGGAATCTGATTCAAATGACATAAATGCGCCAAAATTAAATGTATATTTTGGGGTCATTTCTGTATTCTGCTCGGACAGTGGTCAAAAGATGCACTTATTAATCAGAGTCACGCTTTATCTGTCCGAGGATGATTCTTTATTTGTTTGTAAAAGTATTTGGATAAACACATGACTCTACAACGGGCATTAATAATCACATCTTGGATTGCACAGGACATGTTTTGTGATTTCGCTTCGGAACTTCAACCGAGTGGTTTGGATTTAAATGAAATCATTCACTTTTACAATTTTATGAAATTAAAATCGCTACAATGTTAAGCTTCCCGAAGTATCGATATCGGAAGATACCATCAAATGCCTTTGCATAAGGAGTTAATGTTTTTGGTTCTATGAGGCAAAACTGCTTCAAGACAAAGCGAGAAAAGTCTTCTTAATTTTTTAACTCTGCATCCGTGAAACTGTTAACGTTTTTTAAATATTTGTATCGCTAAATGCGCATTGTGCTAAGTAAATCTGTAATATAATAAATCAATACAAACGGGAAATTGATCAGTTAATATAAGTCGAACATCATCTCGTTTGAAGTAAACTCTAAATTTGTGCTGTTCTAAAACAATTGGCAAAATTGTACTCTCGTTAAAAATTTGCATTAACAGTTGAATGCATGCCAAGTAAATAGGGATCTCAGAAATCTTAAGTGGAAGCAGAGCTTAGTCATTTAGTGAATGCTCGACCTCTAATTTAAGGAAGACAGATGTAACGATAGAGACTTCTGTTGACAATTGCAGTCCATCTGAGTCCACCTTTCATTACGTAACTGTGCCTCATCCATTTTTGATGCTGACATGGGATTAGATGAGGTTCTGGTGTGGCTACAATGGTCGTGGTAAACGCCGGGACTACTGTAGTGCCGGTGTGGGGCTCAGGCTTAACTGGATCGCACTGAGCTCAGCCAGTCCATTGTCTTCGTGGCCCAATCAGTATAGAGGACTCGGATGGACGGCGCCTGACGGACATTTCTGGCTCGTGGTATGTCAGTAAGGCCTGTTCCTATTAAAGGCCCCAAATTGTGGCCTTTACTAGGAGGATGGGGAAGTGTTCGAAGAATGCGACCCCTCAATTGACGGACATGACTCAACACGATTCACTACAGTCTGGTGTACCGGTCTTTTTTATACCAAGGCTCGGATGTACTTTAGACGGAGGGAAGACTGTTTGTGACCAAGTCATGACCAGGAGCTCCGCGAGCGATCACACTAACTTGCTCGTTTCTGTCACCTTGACTACGCAGTTATTTTTAATGAAGAACACTGGTGTTACAATCATGGGGACACGAAAATGTGTTAAAATGTGTCGCTAACCATCATGGTGAGGCGATTCAAAGAGCTTAAACAAAACACTGGGCCGCATTCGTTACAAAGTAAGCATATTAAACAAGTGAACTGTGTATTAAGTACTTGCCTGCAACTTTATCACGTGCGATAATTTGGCGTGCAGGTTTTAATTGAATATATGACCTTACTGTTAGGGGGGTGATTTGAATTTCAGAAAGTCGGTCCAAATACCGAAGAAATTGGCAGACATTTCACACATCAGTGCAAACCTGTGTCAAACTGCGTAAAATTTTTATGACTAAATTGTGGAATTCGAAAGATTCTTAAAGCAGTTCAAGCATTCTAATTGCCAGATGGTGTCACGACTAATGCAATAAGAGCCTACGAAAGGGAACTGCCAATGTGAAAATTAGTCAGATTTTGTGGTGTTGGAGGGAGCGAAGCTCACATTGTCAATAAGTATTCTAGTGAGTTAGTCCGTGGGAACGGTTACTTGGCAGCAAATTTGCTAAAAAAAGTCTGAATTCAAGAGTAGCCGGGATTGCAAAGGCTTTGTAAACATAATTTCAAATGACAGTATTGTAGCAGAGTGATGAAAAATGCAGAAAAGAGCACGAATTTAATGGACATGTGTTTTTGAGGGTGCGGGGAGCTACCGGCTTCAGTTCGGGATCCTAGCAACCACGCGGCAGCGCAGAGTGTTCAAGGTCAAATTGATTTTTCGCGCGAAGATTGCTTACTCGATAGGGAGGCGCCATTTTAAAAGCTCCATGCCCCTGCCCAGAGAATAGCTGTCGCTACCTGGAATTCCGTTCAGAGTTGGCACATGACTTGAATGTCAATTTACCCGCAGGGCATTCACAGACTTCGGCGTTATTTATTAGCCTGGATTGCTGGGTTAAATCTAGGTCCACCTTGAGTATTTCATCTTGTAACTCGAAAGCTACGTGCGGACTTGGCGTGAGACATACTCATGGCAAAAACTCCAGCGATTTGTACTCCTAAAGCAGATTATTCAAAATTCTCAACTGGACGACCTAGCAGTAGCGTGTGGAAATCGTTCAAATTTGAACTTCAAGCACTTGAAAGGCATTCCCCTAAAAAGTGTCAGCATGAAAAAAGGGTTTCAATGGATTTATGTTAAATTCAAATTGCCGCTTTCGCGTTTTAAATGAACCAATCAAAATGGCGCAAGTGGTACATACAAACACCAATAGAAGGCTGGTGCCTTTGATTAATTTTAACTCCAAAATCACAGTGCTCACATCGGAGAACTTTGATAATAGTTAATATATTAAAATATGATCTCTACTAATTTAAAACATTTGTCTTCAGCTTACACGGGGCCTCATTAATTAACATTCCAAACAGTGCATTCCCGCTACGGCCGTTCTTTCAGGCCGAAATAACCAGCCAAAATGGGTTTAAATGAAGCCACATGCTTGAGGCAGTAACCAGGTGTAAATCCAGCAGGAGATTTGAAGTGATTCTACTCAAGTTATTGCCTTTAAAAGTGGCGCAATAGACCACTCGGTATTTCTTTAACAATGCCTAACAAATATCCCTGGGGAATTACAAAGCCCTACATAAGGCATGCAAGCATACTCTTGTCGTTTTAACCAGTTTCAAATGAAACGAAAGTCGTTTATTAGTCAAGGAAATCAATTTATTGTGAAGTCAGGTTACGGAAGTTTTCTTAATAGAAGGGCATATCGTTGTCAGCTAACAGAAACTGCACTTTACCTTAAAGAGAATTAAATAAAAGCAGGCACCACAAGAAAGCCCTAGTGCTCTCGTAGGCGTCAACACTCGTAGGCCTGTTGGCCAACACCCAATGTAAAATCAGCAGCGTTTTCAAACTTCATGTTTCATTTCATGTACTATTTCAGTTCACAAGATTTCTATAAAATTGCATCGGTAACTTGAGCAAGCACCGTCATTACAAAACGAATTGATCACAGTTTCTCCTAAACCTGGGTTAAGAAGCTTGTTAGTTGGCATGTGAATGAAGTGGATTTTCACACAACGAGGATTTTGTAAAAAAAACGATAGATAGAGATTGTTCAGGAAAAATTTGGTAGACCTCACTCACCGAGATAAATATTACGGGTGATATTCATGACACCAGTAAGAATGTGCGTTCTGTTTAAATACTTAAAACCGTTTTTTTTGATAAACCTCGGTTACATTAAACCTCTTTCCTGCAAGAGCGTGTTCTCGTCGTCTCAGTCTTATTTCAGTGTTTACTACGTTGTTGGTGGGCGTCGTTAGCACACATTGGCGTGTTGTTTGTCGTCAAATATCAGGTACCACTCTGGTTTGAGTGTTTACGTCACGCCGATTCGCAGCATCTCACCCAGCTAACGTGGACTGTCTACAACCAAAGCTCAGTTGGAATGCGGT
Source organism: Mesocestoides corti (assembly GCA_900604375.1). Lineage (NCBI taxonomy): Eukaryota > Metazoa > Platyhelminthes > Cestoda > Cyclophyllidea > Mesocestoididae > Mesocestoides > Mesocestoides corti. Next base: position 16,047 of record UXSR01005373.1, on the reverse strand, counting down.
TCCAATTTATCACCACTCGCCTGTCGAAGCTCGCCTGCACACAGAGCAATGCTGCAAATGCTAGCCTCTCATTGTTGTCGACTGCTTGACTGGCCAACGTCTGGTGGTGTAACCGGGTTGGTGGCGACAGGCGTTAATCGCCATTCTTGCGTGAACATGCAAAGCGTTGCGTCTTGGGGTAGGAAACGATTTCAATGTGCAAATAGTGGGTGTGTAGGCGCTGTGCGATCAGCGCAATGCAGACACGACCGCGGGCCTGCGAATTACTCGCAATGATGGTTACGTGAGTCAGGCACGTTAGCCGGAGCACACAGAGGCTCAACTGACTTTCTGAGATGATTTACACCGACCAATGACTTTCCGTGCTTGGGTAAAAGAACAAACTAACGCTACTCCTCAGCACTGTGGTGCATTATCTCTACCAAAACTGCTTCATTGGACACTGGAAGAACACGGGCGGCACTTGATTGACAACAAAAAGCGGGCAGGTCATAGCATACATGCACTGAAAGTGAATTTGGGCGGTAACAAGCAATTCACTAATGCAAATGAAGCAACTACGATAAAAGTTGCATTACGTGGAAAAGTGCGTTGACCGGTTGCGAGGACTCGGGGTTGAGAGCAATCGAGATAGCCTGCAAAACAAAATTTTGTTTCGCGCCACGAACTGCTGATTAAAGCACCGTATTTTCCCCACACGCGTCATCAACGTCGGCGCACTCTTAAGAGTGGTGGTGGTGGTTGCGTCTTCAGTAAGCACTAAGACAAGAACCTGTGACGCACCTGCGCTTTGCCTGAGACTAACGTTTCAACCCTATTGAATTCGATCAAATATTTGGAGGGGGTGAGATGTGACCTGATTGGCGTGGGTGGAATAATTGATCCGCTGGAAACCAAGTAATGTGTGGCGGGGCCGAGGTGACGTTGAGTAGGCTTTCCTCGTTCCGCTCGATGTTACCGCCTATCGCGTGGTAACCGAAGACTGCACACACCACACGCGAAGTGAACACGGCCGCATATCCATCCACCATGATGAAACGTGCCAGGTTGAACCCGTAGCAGCTAACTCACATCCAGGTGACGAATATGTCCAGTCATTTTCAATTGTGTGTTCACCCACCTCCAAGATCGATTTTTTGCTATTCTTTGGCTAGTTCTCCTCGTTTATCCATCCTCATCAGGGATGTTGCCCCCTGTGTTGCCGAGGTAGGCGAAACCACCATGATCGCTGTGTCGAGGGGCTGTTGTTCTGGGAATTTACCTACCTCGCACTTGACCTGAACTGGGTGGACGTTCCGTGTTTCATGCATTCACAAAATGTGAGCATCGTCTGCTGTTTACCGTCAACCCTTTCAGTGGGTCATTAGTATGCTCAGACGATTCCTTTTCATTCCAAACACTGGTGAATTTTCCGTTGACTTCAAATGCCAAAGTGTCCAACTCCGACGCACCGTTAGTGGATCAATTTGATAGCACGTCGGAACGTGTCTACTCTGGTTCATGCCAAATCTCATTAGGCTTACCAAGAGCTGCTCGCTGAACTTCCTCTGCGGTATGTGTGTGGTGTTCATGTGACCTGCGGTGTCTCACAATGCAAACAAAGCGTCGTCGTCGTCGTCGTTCGCATCGCACTGTAGAAACAGAAGGGAGCGGCATTACAATCATGAAAGCGGACGTGAAATTGCGCGCTGCCACCATCACCACCACCACCAACGCAGCTCCTGTCACCACCCAAATTCGTCTCCACTTCCAACACGACTGCAATCGATTAAGAGATGTCTGTCAGGGCAATCGGCATCCCTCGTGACACCTAGTTGGGCAAATGCTGCGAGGTCCATGCTCAAGTCATGAGTTCCTTGATGCTAATTCAAATTCGCGTTTCGGCCTGCTCTAGGACTTCGTCGTAATGGTCACTCACCACGTTGTCACCGTGATGCTCATCTCCTTCTCCTACGTGACCAACTACTTCCGCATCGGGACGGTTGTGATGTTTCTGCACGACGCCTCCGACTTCTGGCTTGAGGTGAGCCCGTTGTTTGCTGACTGCGCGACCATCGCGTAGGAGTGTGCGTGTGTGTCAACTCCCCTGGTGAACGTAGCAGCATTTAAACCACAAAACTGCCCACTCAAACAGTGGTAATTAGATTTAAATGAAGTTGAAGAGGTAGGTGAAATATTGACGCAAAAATGGATAATTATTGTAAATACTCCAGCCTTTGATCATCGTGCACACACACGCCAATATGCTTTACTGCCTTTAAAATTATCTACCTTGAATCCAAATAATGTTAACGACAACATTATCCCACACATGAACCCACCATTAGCTAGATTACTGTGAATGTTAAAATCGGCCCTGTAAATACAGCTTTGTTTATTCATTAGTGTGATGATGTTGTAAGCATAAACGGGTCCCAGGGTAATTATAACCAGGCATAAGTACAAACAAGGATTAAAGATAATTGAGGCGGCCCAGGTGGTGTGGAGGGTGTCTTCACACTATAAATCGTGCTAATCATCAATGATAGCGCTGACTTTACTCCCGAGTCTGTTTGATTGCATCTGTTTCAGTCAAAATGGAAAATGCCGCCACTGCACCCACACACATTTGCATCCTGCTTGCTAGCACCTGTGCACTTGGTGAGCAGGGGTTAGAAGACGCCCATTTCATTAGTTTAGTCTAATGTCATAATGCCAACTCTGAACTTGTACTTGTCTAGGCCGCGAAGATGTTCAAGTATGTTGGCAGCTTTTGGCCCTGTATGGGATGCTTCTGTGTCTTCATCCTCGTCTGGATCGTCACCCGCCTTTACTGCTTTCCATTCCGGTAAGTTCTGCCACTTTGTTAACACCTCCCCCTCGCGCCGTGGTTTGGCGTCTTTGTGTGCTCCACGCTGTGATTTTCCGCACTAGGTCTGGCTATCAAAATAACCGTAATCGCGGAGGCAGTAGCCTAATCTATTTGATGCCCCTATCCATCCCACGTTGAAAATTATTTTAATGATGACGCCCACTCTCACGCCTTGTGCATCGCTCTCGCAAAAGGGGACTTTTATGTTGCTCTTGTCAATCACGTTAATGTCGCTGTGCGTGTGTTGTAAGTAGCGACGGCCTGGAAACCACACAGAGTAATAAGTGACCTTCGGCACAAAGTGGTCCCACTAAGGCCTCTTTTTCGTAAGGATTTCTTGCCTGGTTTATTATCGCTACGCCCACCAGTGTCACGTATGTATCAGGCCCTGGCGTCTACGGTGTATTAGGTATTAAACTCGTTTAAAACCCTTACCGGCTTCTCAAACGCAAATTCGCGCACTGCCGAACGTCATTGCAATGCAATTAGCTGGCACTTCAAACGTATCGTGAGTCGACATACATTTCACTTGCTGCCTGGCCTCACTAAATAAACCAGTGAGAATTGCATTCGCTTTCGTGAATTGAGACAAACCAGCCTAATCGCGTTACATGAGGCTATGAGTGTGCCTGTTCAGCTTCCAGAATGTTTGTTTCCTCACACCAAATCCTCCCATTTAATTACGTGTTGACGTGGTTTTGCGGGGTTGTTCTGCACACCATCCCAGACGCCGAGATTTCTGACAAACCAGCAAGTCAGCTTTAAAGCGGAGCACTAGTTGTGTGGTGTTTTTCATTAATTATTTGTGCTTTCGTCGTGATGCGATTGCATAAGCACACAAGACGTGGCGACACACGCATGTTCACGGAAATCAAACACTCAATTATTTGGCTGCTTTAGGTAAATTTCAGTCGTCATTGCATGTGTCCTTGACATTCCCGGTGTCTTCCTCACATGCGAGCTGATTTCACCGCATAATAACAACACCCTCGGGGTCTGGTTGGTTAGATGTCATCTCGAATCCTATTGGTCGTATGCCTGATAGGTACCAGATGTCTAAACTTTCTGATTGTTTTTGCTCGGAGGAAACTGGTAGATATGTGCATCCAAGTTGTGCTATTCTGCTACCCGCTACCCTGTTGCGAGTTGGTTAGTATCAAGCCTGAGCATTCTCGTGTAATTAGGCTTCTCGTTGGTGGCATTTAGTTACCATGGTCACCGATCAAGTTACACGTGCATGTCGTGCCTCAAGTCAGCGTAATGCTCATGGAGTCCTTTCTTGGTGTTGCCTAGGGCTGTTTTGTGTCGACGACAGTTGAAAGACACGGCAAACCATGAGTCCTGCATCTTTCGGCTGCTTACCTTGACCTCGTGTGCGCATCGATCGCGTGACCTCATGCCCGTCTGTGTGTGGTGCCTTGCTTGTGCTCAAGTCACCTTCCAGTAGGCGCACAAGACCACGTTTTGAGTATAACCTCTTCGCATCTCGCGTGGTTTTTTGCCACGAATGAATTGATCGCGTTAGCAAAACTCACTCATTTGATTCAATTATGACTTTGAAGAATATATCTAGTCAGGTTTTAAATCACTGCTAGGTACTTGCGTTAAAACTCACCCGTTACCACTTGAGTACGGTCTTGTTTAGTTTATTTGAACTCCCAGTGGAGTCTAGGGTTGCGTAGCTATTCGCTGTTTGTTGACAGTTGTTATGGTAACCCGTAAGACAATCGGCAGTTGGGCAGGCCTGACTTTGCAGTCCTGAACAAAAGGTGACTTATCCACGCGAATAACACCTTTGGCTTTTTCCGAGCTTGGTTTTCTAACGAGATATTCTCGCTTCTGGGCCCCTATCTATAATTTGCTCCAACTAACAGCATTAAGTTAGCGTGTCCGAGCCGTAATTTTAGGCCTCTATGTTCAAAAATGTTTTGACTTAACAGAACTATGTGGGGAAAGTAACTTCACCGACGTAATTGCTTGATTTTCGAAGACCAACAACTTCCGATTTCGCTTTGTCAAGATGGCAGAAATTAAGTTTAAAACTCAATTAGGAAGTCCTACCACATTCTCCAGACTTGGGTCCATCAGATTTTCATTTGTATATAGATCATTATCCACCAATTTATGTGAAGTTTCGTCCATTTGAATGCAGCACGAGTTAATAAATTGAATCATGTTACCAATTCGGATCAGTTCTTCGTCTATATTGAAAAAAAAAATTTGATAGAACGATGACGATTTATTCATCAGCCCCATGCTTCAAAACTGATTGCCCCTTGAAACCAGATAACTCGTTGTCTTAATTTGGGTTGCATGCATTGTTTAAAACCACGCCTGTTTTGTGAATGTCTAGGCCCGAAAAAATGTGGTTTAATGTGTTTTTGTGTGACTTCGACGGCCCAACATTTGGCGAGGTTTGGGATCTGGTGTCATGTGATGCGATTTGCTGTTCTGCCTATTGGGGCAATGCCTCAGTCTGCACGATTTTCTATTTGCCAGTTGACAGCTCGTTGGCGCTTTTGATGGATCCCCGTCTGGTTTCCTGCGTTCCAAGGTCATCGTCTTTGGGTGCAGCTAGAAAGCAACATTACTGAGTCACGTAGCCGTATCTGTTATCCGCACACGAGGCAGTATTCTAGGGTGGTTGTGGCACTCCACATTACGCGGCAAGTGGCCGTCTCCGCCAGGTACTCACAACTCCGACTGCATTGGTCTTGCTCTGCGTCTCGTAGGTGTTCGATGACTCATCGTGTTGACACGTTGCAGCCACGACCTTCTCGTGCGCCAATCACCGGCGTCAGTTTAGTTGATCCGACGCGAAGCCGGATGCAACGTGTCTTGGTGAAATTATTTTGCGAAGCAATGAAAATGCAATTAACAAATTGGTTACTGCAGAAAAGTAAGTCTGCGCAGTTGTCTTGTCGTCGTGTCTGCTCCGCGCGGCGTTCGTGCATTGCCTCTGCCGGTGGTTGTGGCAATTTGAACGTAAATTTCCACGGAATTGCTGCATTCGAAGACGGTTTTTCACGGAATGAGGAGATCAGAACACATGACGCGAAGTCCCTATTTCCTACAAACTGGCTAATCGCCATCGTTCGATAACCGCAGTCCCATCACGCCGTAATTCCTGATTCAAAATTCATACAGGAGCGAAAATTTTCAAGGTCAACGCGATCCCACAGGCCTATAAAAATCATCAAAGCACAGCCTAAATGTCAGATGTGGGTTTTCTTGTGCTAAGCGAAAGTCCACTTCACTGCATCCGATGGTATAAACGCGGTGAAAGGTAATTTTTTGATCGAATCTTTCTAAGTGGTCTCTTGCAAACCAGGTAAATTAGGATGCTGGTGTGTGGCGGGAATCCAGGGTTTCACAAGCTTCACCTCAGTTCACGCATGACCGCTTTCCATGTTTACCCCCTGCCGACCCACTTGGCCCCAACTCTGTGTCCACCCCAATCTAAACACTTCCAAACTCCTACATTAACACAAATATGACTCATTCGTTTCCGATTCTCAGTCACAAACACACGCACAAACGCGACTCACACGACAAATAGGCTCTTGAGTTTCTCCTGTCTTATTTCATCCTTGGGTACCTAGTGCAGTATCGTGCCAACACTGCCCTCGTGTCCAAAAATTGGTGCTGTAGAGTGTCAAAGGCTCTTCCGATCATGTCGGCGAGGTATCACTTGTGTGTGCCTCAGCCCTTTAAGGCTACTAATCAAGGAATTCGGCAGCAAGCTGAACTTTTGCACGTACATGTCGCGGTTTGTGATATCCTTGAAAGCACGGGTTATTTTACCGACTTCTTCACCGTGTTTTGTTGGGACTGTCCGTCTTGCGTGAATCCACAGAATGGTGCGGTAAGGCATTTTTTGATTTTCATGTCGTGGAATGAGTCCTAGTCGTTTGTTTTTTTTTCTTGTTCCTCCCCTTCAGAGTCATCGCGTCGGTCTTCTTCGAAGCTCCGGGTTTAATCGGTCGCTACCCGGCGCTGGATATGTTCGCGGCTTTCTTGTCCGTCCTGCAGGTGCTGCACATCTTTTGGACCATTCAGATCATCCGAACAGCTGTCAAGCCCTTCACCACCGGCCAGGTAGGCTTTCTGATTTCCGCATCCACCTGTCGATTCTCGCAAACCCGAAGACGTCATTGCACCAGCGCCGCTTTTGGACCTAAACCCCACAACCCAATCGGTGGTGTAGACGTCATGTTTTGAGTCATGTCACGGCTCCCTAATCGTGCTAGGAGGGCTTTCGAAGTCAGTCATGGTGGTGTCTTTGAAGTGGAACACAAACTTGAGCAATGGCTTATCTCTTACCGGGCCATGGATGCCCGTGAATCCAGATCCGCGGTAGATACATTCCGCTGAAGGCACCATATAGATGCTGGGTTAATCAGTTCAGCCTTCGTTGCGCCTCAAACAGCTTGAGCTAAAGCTTTGCGCGCGTTGTCCATCAACAACGAAACAGTGGGTGTTTAATTTAGGTCAGTATTCGCCTATCGCAGCGAAATCTGCAAAGAATTGAAGTGACTTGAAGTAACCCATGGTGATTTCATTACTTGTGTGCCTTCCTTGAAGCTTACTTCCGACGCCCGAAGCGACAGCGAGATGTCGGAGACGGACAACGATCACACGCACGCCAGCGACCTCTCTCTCAGGAACGACCACTGCAACGGTGGTGCTCAAAATGGAATCACCAGATCCGAATGATTTTTCACCAACTCTTCTAATTTGTGCTGTCTTGTATGCTTGAGAGCGTCCATTTTTGTGTTATTTTCCACCCCCACCACCCATCTTCCACACCCAGAGGCCTCATTCACTGACAGTGTACATTCTGGACGGAAACGAGGTGCCCTTCGCGTCTGTCATTTCGGCTTGTAAGCTTCCACAGGACGTCTTTTCCCTCGCCTCATCCCTCCATAGGTGTTTTGAATTCTAACGGACTCCATCGGGACTGCGGCACCCTCCACTTTGTTTCTTCCTCGCGTATTTTTGTACTTCTTCGACGAGCACTCCGTTCTGGAGAAATCACCTCAATAGAAACGTGTTTGCTTACCTTCCCCTAGTTAGCACCTTCCTAAGGGGAAAACAACCGTGTGATGTTGTTCAAGCTAAAGGAGATCCGAGTGAATATGCCCAACCGCCAAATTTGAATCGCCGTGGTGGTCCACTAGGTTCTTGTTGTGGTTAAGTACAAATCTTCTGTGTGGTCTGGTGGGAGAAGGAGTGATCAGATTTTCATTGGACTTGTTGAAGGCCCTGTCGTGTGGTCTTGAACCACGGCGGTGCCGATTAGACCACACTGATCGCCTGGAAGGTCAAGAAGATCAGAGATGGCTCAACCCAGTTGTTCTGCGTAAATTCAAAGTCAGAAAACAAGCTGGTAGAAGTACGATGACTGAATGGTCAGATGTGTGGAATGAGGCACGAAGGTGATACCAGCACACAGGTGTTTGAGCAGACGGTCCCGCATTGCTGACGGGCGCACTGTGATAAGGGGGCGGTGACTCAGTAGAATGGCGTGAATCAAGATGATTCACCACAAGCTCGGCATAGTCTACAGTTCCAGACTCGAAAGCTCAATGAGAAATAGAGCCCTGGGATGCAACCTAGTGATGGCTCATCGCCGATTTCTTAATTGTGCACACAATTTTCGTAACCACGCCATCAGTGGGTGTGAATCGTCCACAAAAACCTACTCACAGCCAACCTGTGTTAATCCGCCTTCATCCATCAGTTCAAGATATTAACACTCCACGCGGAGTCTTGTCTTACACCGGCGTGGGAAGGTGTGGGGAGGGTGGGGTCTAGAGTCAGACAAGGGTATCGGTTATCTGAGCGTGTGGATCTAGGTTACAGCCTAAACGCAACACCTAATTTACAATGGACTTCGTCAATAGCAGCATGTTTCTTGTGTGTAATGCATCAGGCATTACCCGACACGCCTGCATCATTTCTTGCAGACGCTGTTACTAGCAAAAAAACACATTATCCGATCGCTTTAATGTCCATTTTCTAGGGCCGTGGTTATCCACGCATTCCTGCAACAACCTCATTGCCCAATATGGAAGAATGTAGCCCAGGGAGCGTGTTGATCTTGCGTGTTGGCTATGGCGACACAGCCAAGACTTTTTTTTGGGATAGTCTGCAAGGAAATCGGTGATTATTCATTGGTTTAAAGAGGGCACGAACTTGGGATAGGCAATATCACCACAGGACATGGGTGTAACGCCAACAATGTTGTTGCTGGTTGTGGAGAGTTGTTCGATGAGTAATGCCACGCTAAAGACTAACCCAACGACTTCCTTGCCGTTGCATGCATAATGTTAATTTATGTGTCCACTTGTTAGGATAACAAAAAACAGCGCAGGGCGTGTTCCAATCTGCTCTAACAGCTTTTAACTCAAGTGGCCTTGGTTTGTTTATCTGAAAGAAGGTGTCGAAGATTAGGGAAGTGGAGTCGTTAATAATGGGTCGGTAACCGGTGTCTGTGTTGAACGGGACTGAACAGACGTTTCTGCTAGAAGTTGAGACCCTCATTTAAAGTGTCCGTGTTGAGCCAGATCGTACTCTTCCTAGGTCCACTGATGCTACAGCACCAAGACCAACTGTTAACTTAATGCAGAATTAAATATTACGTGTATGACATGAGTTATACACTTTTGTTAGCCAATTTATTTAACATCAACAAACAGAGAACAACGAGCTTAGTCTTGGAAGTACTGTCCATAGCCTTCCATGACTTCGCGCCATCCATCGCGTAACGTACTAATACAGTTTGCACAAGAAACTTGCAGACTTCGAGGCATTAAAGCCATCATCCAGCGTTTTGAAACGTCAATCCACTAAAGCGTGCTGCATTGACCAGAACAAATGGTAGTCAGATGGGACCAAGTCTGGTGAATATGCCGCATTTGGGAGAACATCCCATCCCAACTTCAAGAGGGTCTTATAAGTCGCGCGAGTAACGTGAGGTGGTTGAGCGTTGTCGTGCAGCAGCAGTATAACTTGCCTGCTTTCTTGCCAAGTAAATGGCCTTTTCTCATCAAATTCTTTGCCCACTCCGTTCAATTGTCGGCGGTAGCGTTGCGTAGTCACCGTCTGGCGCCCAGTTTCCTCGATTTCGGAATAAAGTGCACCCTTCATGTCCCCCTACCAGATACACAGGAGGATCTTCTTCAACTTAATGTCTTGTTTCGGCGTCAATGTACAGGGTTGTCACGGATCTACCCACGATCCAACATCTTTACATTTGGGATTCGCGTAAAAGTATACTTTTCATCAACCGTCACCAGAGTTCTATTCACTGCTTGTTGCCGGTGGACAATCAACGGAAGGCATGTGTTCGATCAGCACACATGTGGATCCCAAATTCCAAGTTATTGAATTTTTTCCTGTTTGGTGCAGAAGTTTGGAAATATTTGTTTGGGTGACTCCTAACTTAACTGCTGCAGGCTCTTGTTGAGCTTGCGTTGAGTCTTCAAGCAATGGAGCTTATAATTCTCCATTACCAAACTTCTGAGGCTGTCCGTGGCGCAGCTGGTCACGAAGATGCAGATCACCACTTCGAATTAAACGTTTGTGCCAATAATTTCATGTTTCATAAGACACAACGTTTTGCACTACGAATGCTACAAATTGATTGGCGTGCTTTAGAAGCATCTTTTCCGTGTTGACAACAGCACAAAAAACCCAAATATGTTGTATTTTGCCTTCAATTTTCGGTAGGTTCTGATGCTAGACCCACATTTCAGCAGCACAATTGCCCTTGGAATAGAGGACTTTTACGTGAGAAATGCAAGTCAGTCACAATTTGTGCTTCTGAGGTGATTATGAAATGACATCTCATAAGATTTAATGCAATGAGGACTAAGATGGTTGTTCTGAGACTCCTATGGCGAACGCAGTCCACTAGTCGTATCCCGACTGGCTGTAGCGATTTTTTCTTCACACATATGGCCACATCGTCGGTTTCTGAAAATGTCAGTATAATTACCTTCAGAGAAAAGAACTTTTGTAGGAAAAATTCGAGTCAATCTATCAGCCTGAAATTAATAGTTCAATGATTTTTTTGAATATTGATGGTATTGCCTTCATAAATTTGAAAAATCGCTTCTCACTTACCTGAGCCTTTGCATATCGACGGATTTCTTAGCGCTGTGTGCGGTCTGCGCGAATTAATCGATAATCAGTCAGCATCGTGGCCCCCTCCCACGTTTGTGGAATCTCGCAAAAACAGCAGCAACTGAATAGTGAGCACAACTATTTTTACAAGCAATCGTGAATGCATTGAGGTAGGCGGTAGGCATTGCTCGCGCTTACTCAGTTTAATTGGAAGAATCACATTATTCCCAATTTAGGCAGAGCGTGCACGAATGAGGTTGTTCTACCTGCGCATCGTCGATTTCGCCAATCTGAGTCCAAGTTGTTTGCCGGCATGAACACACATAAAACGGGGGTGGCGCAATTAACTCATTTGAAATTGTTTCTAGATATCCAGTGGCAATAGTCTATTGCTGCTATTGACAGAAAAAGTTAACTAAATGGCGTCGTTTGCGTAGAAGTCGCTTATTTCTGGATTCCTCGACAGTTTTTAATGACACTAGAAAATTCATCGTCTCGAACCAATGTCAAGCAATGCAACTGGATGAAAGGCTTTTGAAATGCAAATTGACGATTTGCTTTATCAGGAGGTAATTTATGACTTCTCGAGATCACGGTGGCTTAATTTGGAAACTAGTGCCTATTTTTTTGGCTTAATTGAAGTCCAGAGTTTGAAGTAATCGGTTTCAGAGTTAGACTGACACATTCAGAATAAGAGCTGCCTGGGATCGACTCACGTCTTTTCATACCTCGTCACAATTTTCCATAAGAAGTCCTCATTTGTCGCCGGTGGGCAAATGGTTAAAAACTTGTTTTTGTACCTTGACCTGGATTGTGTTCGGCCAACACATGTGGTACGCGACCTTCAAGTTCGTGGAAACGCCTGGAACTATCTGCTTGGGTGACTTTTACCTGAACTACTTCAAACTCTAGCTGCTTTTTCATTGAGTCTATACCCAGTAGGACTTGCAATTCCGCATCTTCATAACTTCGAGGCTGTCCGTGGCGCGGCCAGTCACTAAAATGGAAATTACCACCTCTAAAGCGTTTGTACTAGTAATTACATGTTATTGAGACACAACGTCGGCACCAAGAACACTTCAAATTGATTGCTCCAGTGCTTTAGAAGCCCATTTTCCTTGTTGCTGGAATTCGTGTAAAATGCAGTGCCATCAGTTGTAGTGTTTATCAGTTGCCATCGTAAACTCTGCTATTTGGAGAGACTACGTAACTCACGCGCAGACTTGTCGTTCGGTGTTCTGAAACCTTGCGTCCGATCCTTTCAAACACACAAAAGACCCCGAAAATACATATATTTTAAAGATATATTTTTAAACCCGAAGACGAAATCTGCACAAACTAACTCAAACACTTAATGCTTCAGTCAACTATGAGTCTCTACTTAAACTATGAGCAGAACTGGTTGTGTTCCTACTATGAACACAAAGGGCCAGAGAAAAGGGTTATGTGATCGGTAGTTGACTCGTTTTTCCGGACGCAGTCACTCTAGGGTGGTGTGAAATGAGTCCCCTGACTGACAACATCCAAGTCTCCACATGGATGTCCATTGCTTTCGATGGTGGTCAGTTGATAAGCTGTCCTGTTATCAATAATTAAACTGGTCAGTCTTGAAACAGCTATTATGATCCTTATGCACACTCTCACGCATTTTTTGAACACATCTTCAAAACTCATCCCGATGTTTACACCCGCATGATTGAAGCAGAATTATGCAGTTAAGAATTTTAGCTCGATCTACATCCTCCCAAAGAGTGCAAGCCAGAACAGGTCGGTTGGCTAAAGTGCACCGGGTGATCGATAAACCGGGTGCGGTCATAGGTGTTATTAAAACAGCTCATCACATTAAATTTTTAACTGCACTTTGTCTAGAATTCGCAGGTATTTACAGAATCTTTTAAAAGATGTGCAAAACGCTTAATTACATTTACGACACCTAATATCAGCACGCATGGTTATGGATTAAATCTGAATGGATGATTTGAGAGGCGGAATTCTGGGTTCGTGTGATGTAGGCAAGGCCTGCCTCAGATCAAACCAGCGGGTCGTTGGAGCGTGTCACGTGATGCGAAGGTCAACAATGTGTGGCTTCATGCGTGTGCGTGGAATGGCGATCATCTCATCACTAAGGCGCGGACCTGAGTCACACACCGCCATGACCTCGTGGTGTGACTTACAAGCCGCGTAGGTTGTCCAGGCAAATCATGCTGACCAGTGTGCGTGTGCGTAGCTTTTCTACATAACTCTAAAACAGGCCAAGTTCAATGTTTGATATTTTAGTGATAAATAACCACGACACGACGCGGTGAACTCATGCGATATCAATGAAACTCATTCCACGTTTGTGAATTGTCCAGGAGCTTTGTTAGGCAGAAGGTTAATCTACGATGACATCAGTCCCCTCGCCATGGTTAATCAATCACCCAATCAGGCACGAGTGGGTAGCCATTTCGTGGGTCACCTCATACGTACGCGTAAGCATGCGCATTAGCAATTTTTGAAAAATGGAGTTATCATTATTTCAATCCTTCTCATTCGCCTTGGATTATCTGCACGTTCCACTCAATTGCTCAAATCGGCGATTTTACACTCCCAGCTTAAGAACCAATCCACACCCTCCACGATCGAATGTCCATGACTGTACGCCTCCACTGAGACTGCAATTTGCGTTTCATCATTTCGTTGCCCGTAAACCAGTACAGGATAACTTTGTCCAATAAAAAATCGGTGTCTTATCCTTTTTTCCACGAACCTCTGAAACGGGACAGTCAATAATGGGTAAGAAAGACCATGCTGTAAGAAACGCTTGCTGTTTTGTTTTAGTGAGGAAAAGAACCTGTCATTAAAGTGACTTAACTAGAGGGGAATGTTTTGTCTTAAATCTGCCCAGCATTGCGGCGTCGGCGCTATTGCTGCTCACTCACAAGCGCACGTTTGGCTTCGTTGAAAAACCCACATTAGTCATCCGGAGCTACCTGAGTTGTGATTGGCTCGCGGCGTTGCTTGGTGACGCCTGAAATCGACGACGCGCTCAGCACTCGCGTCAGTGCAGTTGCAGAAACGTTGATTGGCCACGGCACCTGGGCATTACAAAAAATGCACAATGCGGTGAGGTATATTAGAATTAAGATTATCAACTTGCAGCTAAAAGATTGCTCAAAATTGGTTAAATTGCGGCAGAAGGTCGATCAGCAACCCGGCGAAATCCCGTGTTCGCCAGCATGACGACGCTAGACCGCATGGTTCCACATCGACTTGTCCGAATTGAGAGTAGTTGTGTTGGGAGCAAGGCCTTGTGTGTTCAGTGAAGACTGCACCTTTGCACTCCTAGATTTTCGTCTGTGAAATTACTGGGCTTACGTCGCCGACATAGCCACTTGAAAAAGGAAAGATAATCGTGGACAAAGTAGGTCTAAGCTTGTAGCTCTTGTGATAAGCCTTCTGCAATGTGTTTTCACTTCAAATAGTGCATAATAAGAAGCTTGAAGCTTGAAAACGCCACGGATTTTACATTGGGTGTTGTCCAATGTCGTAAAAGGGTGCTGACGCCCACGAGAGCCCTAGCACTTTGTCGTGGTGCCTACTCTTGTTAATGACGCCAGAACACGAATTTATGCAATCACGAAAGATTGCTGTCCTCTCAAACTTGAGAATAGGGAGGGATTTTGGATCGACGGTTGTACTTTGAGTAGTAATAAAGCCTCTCGATATTCACTTTTATGTGTGCCTATCACAAATCTGCTGGTGTATGGTACTCTCTCTTCTCCAGACCCCCGCACCACCCAGTGTTCCATTACTCAGCTCGTACCAGCAGTTGAGATTTAATTAAATTAAAATCAAGGAGGTTGCATTTGACACCATGTGCAGCTGTGATGATTTGCGTTCTTTCATGTTTGTCGTCCTGGTATATCGGCCACACTCTGCACTTCACCTACCTGCCCACAAGTGCCTCATTTATTGACCGCATACGTTATTGATTGCTTGATTGATTGAGTTCACCAACGGACATTGTAGGTGTGGCGAGCAGCAGGCGCGAGCGAACTCAGGTAGAAAAGGTGCGCGAACACGATTCAATCGATTTTCGTGAATGCACTTCAGGTGACTTCGCTCGCTCAAGGATCGATGCTTAGCGAAGCTACATGAACGCACTTGTTATTCTGTACAGGAACACACACCACCGCTACCACATCAATAAATAAGTTGAGCTGCACGCCATCTGCATTTTATTCCTTCTTTCGGTCAAGCCTTGTCAGCGTATATCGCCGGCCCTGGTGTGGTCCCCCAAAACCGCACGGGGGCCCACTACATAGGCCCTTGCAATCATGTGTCCTGATACATGTTGACTTAACGGCCCAATAAACGGTCGGACTCCCATTGTCTCTTGATGTTTTCAGCGTTCACAAATCGGTTGCCATGAGGTGAGCACGAATCCACACGCTCAGTAATGCATTCAAAGCTCTTAAAATCGACCGATTTTCAAGGTCGACAGAAACAGCAAGCTTTTTTGTCACAGTCCTTAACTGCATAATTATATTAATGTTGATATAATTTGACCCTTGACCTTATCAAGGGATCTCTTGCAAATAAGCATGTATTGACCGTGTCAACGGAAAGGGAAAAGGCCTTAATTGCCAATGTTAAGTCCTCTAATGAAAACGATGGATTTCCGTAAAAATTAACAACCAAGAAACACCGTTTGAGTCAACTGTGTCCATAACTGTCCCACGACTAGTGAATGTGAATACAATTTCCATGACACATGGGTGTCATAGGGATGTTTCTACAATGTTATTAATTTCGCGGTATCACCACACATCACTGACTCCCTGCATAGCAAAAAGAACCATGTTATACTAAGCAAGTTATTCTAGCTTGAATGTAGATCAGCGAATGATCGATGCGCAACTCGATGATTAACTGAACGCCAAAACATCGGTCTCAACAGCACCGAACGACATTTACGTGTTGATCGAGTGAATCTCATGCGGAGCTAGCAAGCAGGATGCAAATGTGTGTGGGTGCAGTGGCGGCATTTTCCATTTTGACTGAAACAGATGCAATCAAACAGA